>APFE030137269.1:127720-167302 GCA_000404065.3 Pinus taeda
ATATTTTTATTTTTAAACCTTTAAAATAAAGAATTCTTATAATGAATATTATTGGAGGAATGTAGCTGCTCGAACATGGCAATCTAGGGTTTTCCCAAAATCTGCAATGAAGCTCTGCTCTGAGCACTGCGCTCATGAATCATCGACTCTGAAACTACTGATGACTTCACATGCCAGTTATTAGTACAACCTCAATGGAAACCCTGTCGGGGGAGAACTTTGTGCCTCCACCCATGGTGAACCTTACGCTTCTAGCCAAGAACAGATCTGACAAGGCCTCTGCATCACAGACACAGACAAATCAGAATAAGCTTGATAAACAGAGTGTACCTCAAGAAATAGAAGTTATACCCCAGGACAACCAGCAAAACTCTGCAGGAGAAGATGAAATGCCCAAAGTAACCTCTGCGACCTGCAAACCTGTAGCAGCAAAATGACCAAAGATTGATTTGCCCAGTCAATGAATCAACACCCAAATCTAGTTCATGAAAGATCATGCACTCATTGGAAAATTTATTGGGTTTTAGCCAATAGAGAAAGCATTACAGGGATGGATAGCAGCCAAATGGAAACCAAAAGGGCACATCAATCTGTAGCTAGGACCAAAGGGGTTTTTTATAGCAATATTCAATTGTATCGAAGATCAAAACAAGGTCATCGACAGCAGCCCTTATTTATTTAACGATGCAGGTCTGTATCTACATGATTGGGTCGAAAGATTCAACCTAGACAAAGAAGAACTAAGCTCGGCACCAGTTTGGATCTGGTTATACTCCCTGCCACTAGAGTATTGGGATGAAGAGTCATTAAGAGATATTGGAAATGACCTAGGAGAGTTTATAAAAATTGCAGAGGAAAAAAAACTTAGAAGGTATACTTCCTATGCCCGCATTTGTGTCTATATGCAACTGAACAAAGCTCTTCCGGACTCGGTAAGTCTATTTCATGACGATTTTGAGTGGATTCAAACAATAGATTATGAACATGTCCCCTTTAGGTGCAGAAAATGTCATGCGCATGGACATCTATTCCGTGATTGCCCACTCAATGCAAAGCCCTCTTCTAATGCCTCCTCAGAGCATACTGATCCAGATGGCTTTACAAAAGTCAACTCTCGAAAAAGGAATCATAAAAAGCCTACTTCATAACCCAAAAATTCCTCAACTAGCAATTTTAATCCCTCTACTAGCAACAACTTCGATATTCTAGCTCAACCTACCTCTTTGGTCTCTGATCCCTCCATGCACTCTTTTGAGCTTCCCAAAATGCCCTCCGTCATCCCTCATTCTAATTCCACTCATGCCCAAATTCCCGAGCAAACCCAAGTTCCCCCCATCTCCTCTTCTATTAAAGAGTCAGCCTGGAAACCCAACAGTATGGAAATTGATACTTTTTTTATTGATCCCAAGCATGCAGATGACATCTTGGAGGAGAGCAGTGAACCCAAGCAGATGGAAGAAGAGCTTGAAAGTATTGACTTAGGAGACTTGGACTTTTTTGGCCTTGAGCAAGAATGCAAGAAGAAATAATTTGATAAAATTCCAGCAATACAGCTAGAAATTCTAGAGGTCATCCTATCCAGAGCACATCAGCAACGATCTTTAGGAATTCAACTAGGAAGTCAGTGGGATAGAAAGAACCTACCCAATGACACCAAGAAAAGAAGGAGAAAGACAAATCTACAAAGAACCATCCTCATCGGGGAAATGTTGGTAGAATCTAGTAGATATTCTAAACTGACAAAGTACTACAGGCCGCTCGCCAGTCCAGAACCATGAAGCTCCAATCATGGAATTTAAGAAGGCTAAACTGCCCTAGGAAATACAGAATGATCAAAAACATGATACAGAAGGAGAAACCTCATATCTTCTTCATGCAAGAAACGAAATGTAACAATACTTTTCTCAGTACCATTCTTTCAAAAGCCTGGCCAGGTAGCCACACAATTACAGTGGATGCTATAGGCACCTCGAGAGGATTAGCAATAGCATGGAATGCACAGGCCATTACGCTCACGGACTTCCATGCAAACCATCACTTCATACAAGCTACCTTCCATATCATAAGGACCAATGTGCATGGTCACCTCACTAATGTTTATTTTCCACAAGTTGCTATGGACAAAGCAACAATTTTGGACACACTCACACTGCTCAATGGCACATGGGTTCATCCACTCTACATAACGGGGGGTGACTTCAATATGATCACTAAATTAGAGGAAAAAAGAGGAGGACGAATCAGACTGGACAATGAAAGTGAGCACTTCGAGGAGTTCATTCAAAGCAACTAGCTAATTGACCTACCTTTCAACAATGGAATGTTTACTTGGAATAAAAAAAGATCTGGTCCCTATCAGATCGCTTCACGGATAAACAGATTTCTAATCTCAGATAATGTTATCCACCTGGGAGGAGACCTTTCAGCCTCAATTTTTCCACTTTTAGGATCGGGCCATTGGCCCATTTTTCTTTAATGGCAAAGACCCGGAAACTCCACTCGAAGACCCTTCTGCTTTGAATATTTCTGGTTGACACATCCAAATTTCAATGATCTAATTCAAAATGCATGGAAAATTTTTCGTCCCCCAGTAGGCTCCAAAATGTTTCAGTTCTAGCAAAATCTTAGATTCCTTGAAGCGCATATCAAACAGTGGAACCAAGCCACCTTTGGAAACATTTTCCAAGCTCAAAAAGGCCTTTCTTAGGAAATGGAGAAAATCGAGCAAACTATCATAACTGAAGGAAGGACTGAAGCTCTCATAGAACAGGAAAAGAACCTTCAGACACAGATTACAAAAATATAAAAACAAGAGGAAATCCTCTAGAAACAAAAATCTCAAATAAGATGGTTAAAGGAGGGCGAGAGGAATACAAAATTCTTTCATCATACCGCCATCCAGAGGCAAATGCATAATGCCATCACCCAAATTCAAAATCAACAAGGAGATTGATTGGAAAAACATGAGGATATTGAAAAATAACTCCTTAAGCACTTCAAAACAGTCCATCAAGAACCTAATATCAACAGACAACCAGCAATTGAAAAGATTCTCCCACACATACCGAAAGTGATAACAGATGATCACAATTAATTGCTCCTCCATCCAGTCTCTTTACTGGAGGTTGAATCAGTGATGAGACAACTCAAGGAAGGAAAATCTCATGGACCAGATGGTTTCACCTCCAATTTCTTTCATTCTGGGATGTTATCAAAGATGAAGTCTGGCAGGTAGTGGAAGAATATAGAACCCTCCACTGGATGCTCCCCTCTTTAAATGCAACATTCATCACTCTCATCCCCAAAGAGGAGCATTCTAATACTCTGGACAAATTCAGGCCAATAGCCCTTTGTAATGTCATCTACAAAATCATATCTAAAGTTATAGCTTCCTGTTTGAAGCTGTTGCTACCTCTACTCATCTTTTCAGAACAATCGGGCTATGTGGAAGGAAGCTAAATCATAGATGACATCATCCTCACCCATGAGATCATCCACTCTCTCAAGTACCTCAAAAAAGCAGGTATGCTTCTTAAAATCGACCTCTCAAAAGCTTTTGATAAGTTGAGTTGGATGTACATTCAAAAAATGTTGACAGCCTTTGGTTTCTCACATGCTTGGGTACAATGGGTCATGAGCGTAATCTCCTCTTCTTTCTTCTTCATCCTAGTCAATAGAATTCCTTCCCCCCTTTCAACCCACCAAAGGCATTCGTCAAGGAGATCCCCTCTCCCCTTTTCTCTTTGTTCTTATGGCCAAAGTGCTGGGTAGCATCATCAAGCATGCTCTCCAGGAGCATCAACTTAGAGGTGTATCCCTTCATAATTCCCCCGTCATTACCCACCAACAATTTTTGGATGATAACATGTTATTTGGGCATCCTTCAGTCCAAGAAGCCAGAAAATTCAAGTCCCTCCTTAACGATTTCTCAACAACCTCTAGAGCCAACACCAACACCATTAAATCCTAGACCTTCTTTTTTCACACTCCTACTATAACTCAAATCTCTATAGCCCGCATTCTAGGATTCTCTATAGCCTCTCTCCCCTCCAATTACCTCGGTGCCCCCTTCACTGACTCTGCTCTCAAGCACACCTCCTGGCAACTGCTTTTAGACAAGTTTGAAGCTCACCTCACCTCCTAGACTTTTAGAGCCCTAAACATGGCATGTCGACTAATTCTTATCAAGGTTGTCTGCAATCTTTGCCTCTTTATCTCTTCTCTATTTTGGCAGCGCCTAAATGGGTGCTTAATAAAATCAAAGATCTTCAAAGAAACTTTTTATGGGGATCTTCTAGACATAATCGCAAATGGGCACTGGTTAAGTGGGCAACGGTATGCCTCCCAAAAAACCTTGGGGGAATTGGTCTCCGGGACCCTCAACACAGTAATGCAGTCATGGGAGCTAGAATTTGGTGGAAGTTCCTTTCAGCGCCGCACATGCCCTGGGCGATACTATGGAAAACTAAATATGCTAACAAAAAACCAACTGACAATTCGATCAAACTCACAGATACAAAAAAGGGCTCCCTTATTTGGAATGCAGCTAGACAACACATAAACATGATCCATCAGTGCAGCTTCTGGGAAATAAGAGACGGCAACAATGCCCGCTTCTAAATGGATTCTTGGAAACAAAGACCCAGACTCAACAACATAATCATACCACCACAAACAGAGGACAGGGATGCTCATCAATGGAAAACGGTTAATCAGTACTAGACCCCCACCCTCGATCTTGGTTATAGACAATGGAAAAAAGCATAGCACATCATAAGGCATGGGACAAAGCTAATGTACAAGGAGTTGGACACAAAACTAACCAACAGAAAAATCAGATTCTTTGAAGAAGAGGACATATTACGTTGGGGATACAAACCACGTGGGAATTTCACCACACAAGAGGCATATAATATTCTAATTAATACCCAAAATTACAAGGACCCTCTCTGGGACAAATTTTGGTCTCCTAAAATATGGCCCAAGATCTCCACTTTCCTATGGTTGTTATGTCACAAGAGAATTCTCACATGGGACAACTTAAGGAAAAAAATTTCCATGGCCCCTCAAGGTGCCCCAACTGCAAGCAATAGGAGGAAACTATTCAGCATCTCATGGACTCCTGTTATTTGCCAAACAAAATTTGGGAAAAAACAAATTTCAAATGTCAAAAAGATGGTAGAGTTAAAGAAGACATTACCAAAACCATTCACAATTGGGCTAAAAAACCATACAAAAGTCCCCTGCTTAATTCCTTATGGAGAATCGTCCCAGGCCTCCTCATCTAGACAATATGGAAGGAAAGGAATCAGTGTATCTTGAAGAATCAAAACACTCCCATAGAGATCATCTGGAGCAATCTCTGCAACAACCTTCAGGAAACTCTAGCACTCCAAACTTGGAGCAAAGATGATTTTCCCACCGATCCACAAGAATGGACCATCTGGAAGAGTTGGAACCTTAGGATCATCCAGACTCTAGAGAATCCCAATAGATCCCTCCCACCTCACCAATCTCCTAGTAAATGGCTCCCTCTGCCTCCAAGAATCACCCAAATAAAATTTGACAGCGCTTCTAAAGGCAATCCAGGCAAGGTCGGGCATAGAGGAATTTTTAGGGATCACGATGGCAAACCTATGCTGCTCTTCCTAGGCACAACAGGATGGGACACAAACAAAGCTGAACTGGAGGGATTGTGGCAAGGTCTTCACCTCGCTCAGTAGCATGGCTTTCTCCCCTTAATAATTGAAGGAGACTCACAAATTCTCATCAATATGGCCAATCAAATTATACAGGGAACACCAGTACACAAGTTGTCTTGCAGTTGGAGACTAGCAGCACGTTTACAACACATTGAACAATGGCTCGCAACCAATAAAGCAATCACCTTCAAACACATCAAGGGAGACGACAACAAAGTAGCTAACGTCTTGGCAAATTTAGGGGTGGCCAGTGATCGAATTCTATACACCAGTTCACTCGATATCATTAAAGATTCCATTCATCAATAGGAATATATTGCACTGGTGCAAAATGATGTAGCACCCCCAGGTGCGGGTGGTTGATGAGAGGTTATTGCGGATACGACGCCAGCCTGGTAGGTGGCCGAGCCACATGGTCGTCTGCGCTCTCACCTATGGGAATTTAAGGCAAGCCTCTGCCTCTCAGCCAACATCATTAATCCACTGTGTGGATCGAGACCTCCCCAGTAAGCTTAAAATCATGGCTTCGAGCCCTCAGTATAACTCCATTCTGCCTTTGAATTGCTCTTGCCACCCTGCTGCAACAGAGCCAAGCTCTCGCACCACTACAAGGAGGCGGTGCAGCCTTCTCTGTTGCGTCGACCTGGGAAATGGTCATCACTTCCCCCAATTTATCCACTACACCTTGCAATTTGATGCCTCGACCCCTGCCTCTGTCCCTAATTTGAATCCCTTTGTCATTTACAATATTACCTCTATTGCTCTCACCCCACTCCCTGCCATCTCGGCTCACTCTTCACTGCAGTACCCCACTCAGAGCATTATGCCTCATCGTCATCACCGCATGAGAAGCAGGCGTGGTGGTAGCCGCGGAAGAGCCAACCACCCCCCTTCACCGCTTCCCTTTGCTTCAACCTCCCCTTCAGCGTCCCCACCCCGTAGCCCTTCCTCTTCCTACTTCCATGGCAGTCATCCGACTATCCGTATCGGAAGAGAACGAGCTCATCCCTGTGAGACTCTTCGGATTGATGAGGCCACCCGGACGCCCATTCTTAATGCTACCACCGAGTCCACTCAATTTCGTTTCCTTTGCTCCATGGACAGACCTGTAGTCATTGCCACCGTCTCGCTGGAATTCAGGGAGGAAGCTGGCACGAACATTGAACCAAACCACAGCCCAGCAAAGAACCTGGTTCTTCCACCTCACGACATTGTTCAGAGGATGCCAAGCACAAGCCATCAACAAGAAGCCAAGGATCAGTCGACCACCACCAGAACAAAGGCATTGGGTGACAAGGTCATCAGCAAAGCCAAAGGCGTTCAGGAGGAAGCCAGAGAGCCACACGACACTATGGGTGGCAGGCAAGCAGAGGATACTAATTTAGGTGAGTATGGGTGTCTGATTGTGGAAGAGAAGCCACCATCCTAAGACACCTAGCATTCGCATGCAAACAGGTCACATGTCCAGCTCGATCTTTTGAATTTTTTGGTCTTTTTACTGTGGTTATTTTTGGCTGTTAATTTTGAAAGTCACCATGACAGTAAATTTTGAGTTTTGGAGATGTAGCCCCTGCGTGGGTAGAAGAAACTTGTCATTATCTCGTCTGCGCACTGGTTTCCCCGCCCGAGCAGTCTCATTTTAGTTTTGTTGTTCAAACTAATCATATGGATGTTCTAGACCCCCAGAGGCCGGAGCCTCAATGTACATCATGTTTCTTAATAGATTTAGTTTTATAGAGAAAAAAAAACAGTTCTTATAAATATAAATATTTTGTATTTATATTTTTATATATACATATTTTTAATTAAAATAGATAATTCATTTTATTGGGAAAATGAAGTTTTAGTAAATAAAACATTAAAATTGAAAATAACCCTGAAATATTTTTTTAAATAACTTTCACCTTAAAACCAATTGCTTTTACTTAATTAAAAATTAATTTTTTTAATGTAGAAATATAGATTAACCACTTCAAAATCTAAAAAACCATCTAACTACCATCTAATAACTTAATTTTCCATGAATAACACTAACGAATTAATCTACATTAACTATCTCACTGCTCCATTTAAAAACTAAATTATAACATAAAACTTTAACTAGCTCACTACTACTTCAAGAAACTAAATTATAGCTGGGTAGGGTTCACCATTGATTTTTTCAAGAAAACATTACACCACAAAACAAAACAAAACGCCTTAAATTGGAACATTTGGAATAAAAATTTCCCCAGTTAACCTTAAAATGCCACCAGCAGTCAACGTAAACCCAGCTTTGCGCGGGCTATTTATAATTGCGGTTTCTTGATCGCAAAATCTTGAAAATCGGCACAGTATGCAGAAGGTCAAGAGACTCACTGTAAATTCGAGGGTTTCTAAGATTTGCAGACGCATAAATACACTGCCCGAAACGAAGAAGATACCCCGCTTGCTGATTATTTAGCCCGCTGTTCCAAAAGCAAACCAGCTGTAAATGGCGGGACAGATCGACTCGGCCGTCAGGAATTTCCTGACTGGACAAACAGACGTGGTGAGGAATTTCCTTCTGTTCTGTGTGGAGGAGTTCCTCATTAAAGATTTCATTCAAATTCTCCACCAACGCCTTGATGAACAGGGACAAATTGTGGATCTTTCAGCTGCAATTAGGCGCTATGATTTCGAATCTGGTCACAATCCTTTGCTTCGCGAGATTTGTGTTAACTATGGAGATGTACTTTTAGAGAACTGGTCTCCCCGGTTGTATCGACGAATCCAGGCCCTAGTTCAAGAGGAATTGGCACCATTGGCACTTTATGCAGCCCTTCAATGGCGTCTGGAGCCAATCACATTAAGAAGAATTCAAGCTTTGAGTAACCTGGTGGAGTTCACAACTAACCCTGACCAGCTTTCTGACTACCTGACAGAAATGCTTGAACAATTGCCATTAATTCACGCTGAGCTTACAATCGAGGATGATCTGTAAATTTCTCAATTGCATGTTTCATTTTCCCTCAATTTTTCATTAAGTCTTTGCCCTGTTAAAGTCCGAACATGGAATCCATGGCGCTATGTTCTCAATATATGCGTTAATCCAACAGTCAAAGCCATCAGTAAGTTATTGTTTGACTGCAAATGTTCCTCACATTTTTGTAATTTTGAATTTTGTTATTCAAACAATCTTGGCTGCACAAGAAAATCGGGGTCTCAGATAATGCAAATAATTCAGTTCTGTGATGTCGATAAGCTTTCCTCATTAAAGAACGAATGGCTCCAAATTTTGAGACGGCAAAACATTTCTCTATATATGTTGTTAAAAAAATTAGTTCCAAAATGATGGTTTAATATAATTTTATTATATTTGTTTAGGTATTATATAATTTATTCAGTTTTGTTTTTGACTATATTTTTTTTTAAAAGTTTATCCTTAATTAATATTAAAATTTAATTTGTTATTTTTTTTATTATTTAATTTATTTGTTTACAAGGTTATTGGTTTGAGGTTTTCATTATGAGTTGATTAATAACTTCTATTTTTATTAAATTACTATTTTTTTTTTTTACTTTATTATTATTTTTATTTATTTTACTATTATTTTATTTTCATGAATTTATAATTTTTTGCCAATATTTTAAATTCAAGATGAGTTATTATTAATTAAAAATATTTTCATAAATTTAACTAAAAACAATTATATATAATAAAATAACACACATGTATATGAATAAGTGTATAGATGTTTAAATAAACCATATTGGCTAATTATATTTCTTAAATTTTTTTGTGATGGCATTCATCAATAATATTTTATTGTTGTTTTATTTTTGTTAATGAAAATTTTTTGTTCTTTGTTTTAATTAAGTAATATTTAAGCTAAGCTGCAAGGTACTAGCACTATGTATCCCTTATTATTTGAAATATGTATTTGGAATATAAACAATTTCTTATAGTTAATTTTTTTTTTAAATCAATATTATGTAGGAAAGATTTATTAAATGTTAAAAAATATGGATCAGTACACTAAATATTATTTATTTATGATTTTTTTTTGTTGCTTTCATCTTGCTTAGTGTAATTTATAGAAGAAATGGTTTCAAATCAAAAAATATTTTTTCCAAAGCATTTTAAAAGGCATTTCTTTGGTTAATCATAATCAAAACTGGATAGAGATTTTTAAAAACTTTAGTTTAAGTTGTATAATCTATAGAATTAGAGTGTCCTAAGTTTTTCAGGGTGTTGGATCTATTTATGGATTCAAAATAACAAAAAAATCAACTTGAGATTGTATCTGGAATCAAGGACATAAAGAATTTTATTGTTGAAATTTATAAAAATATATTTTATTTTTAAATTTGAATATATATATAATGAATATTTACATCAAACCCAATCTAAAAAATCAAAGCCACTTTTATGTTTTTACTTTAAAATTTAGATCATCTCACCTTGAGTTGTTTTGATAAACAATTTGTTTTTTCCAATGCATGGATCCAAGCTATTTGTACATTGCACAACCCAATTTCCAAAAGCATCAAACCCATAAGTAATAGACCTAAAAATGTAGTTCAAATTAAAAATCTATACTACTTACATAATTTATATATATAATATATATATATAATATCCTATATATTCTATATAATATAATATATAATATATTAATATTATATATACTATATATATTATAATTATAATATATAGATATAAAAGATATATAGATTATCAACCATAATAATAATAATTTAAATAGCTTAAAAAAAATAGTATTAAGTGAATATATAAAAAAATTGAGTATTTTCTAATAAAGGGTAATAGACAAAATGTACCTTTTTACAAATTTTTAATATAAAATCAAAATTTGGCATTTTTAAAAATATTAATAATAATACCAAAATTTTAATGTGGTTATAAATAAAATATTTTAATAAGTAATATTGACATGTATTTGGAAATATTTTAACAAGAAGAAAATATTTTAATGTAAATAATGTGGTTTATAAATGAAATATTTCAATGTCAATCAAATAATCTCAGTGTCACTATGATTACTTAGGTATTGATAGTGTCATTATGATTACTTAGGTATTGATATTGCAACTGAGTCTAAAAGAAATATGTAAAGTAACGTAGGTTTATATTGACTTTAAAAGGAGATAAAGTCACTAAATATATATAAAATAAAAAATAAAAACAAAAACAAAAAATACAACTTTTTAAAATATTTCAATATAAAATTTAGATAAATTATTGAATATCGATGTTATTAGTTTATTTCAATATAAACATTAATTTTTATAATATCATCCATAACAACAATATTTTATTAGCTAAAATAAATAACTATTTCCTAATATAAATATAACATATGTATAATTATTTAAATTAAAATATAACAAAAATCAATATGTGAACATTTAAAAATATTAATAATAATATAAAATTAATGTGGGTAATATAGAAATATTTTTAAAATAGAAGAGGGCTTAATAATATGATATACATTTATAAATATATTAATAACCAAAAAATATTGTAATATAAACAATGTGGTTTATAAATGAAATATATTTCTAAAGGCAAACTTTACTCTATTAACTAGCGATGTGGAGGTTCCCTTTTGTTACCACATTCTTAAAGGGACTATGGTAGTTTGATCCATGGAATTTTGAGGCAATAACAGGTCTGTGACGCCTTAGATGTTCTAGGTTGCACTCACCCTAAGCTTCTTAAAGAAAATATGGGCATTGAGGGCATGGCATTTTGAGGCAATAATGGGTTTGTGATGTCTTTAGATGTTCTAAGTTGCACTCAAGCTACACTAGTGTTGCCAATGAGTTTTTCTACTTGGTTAGAGATGATCTGGAAATGCTCCCAGATTGCATCAAGAGATATACCATTGCAATTATTGGTCTTCAACTAGGAATTCCTAGTAAGCATGTGTCATCAGCTAGTGTTGACTATGTCTTTGCCATATATGTATGGAATTTAAAAACATAAATTTGTATAGTTAAAACATTTAAAGTAGTTCCACTATTCTACATTTTGGCCATTTTTCATGTGTGTGCACATATAACAATAGTATAAATCCATCTTAATCATGGATCTAGAAGCTCCAAGAGAAATCAAATCTTTCATGGTGCAAACCTTTTTTTATTTTTTCCTCTGGAAAGGAGGTTTGTATAGATCCGTGATTAAGATGGATCTATACTGCTAATATTTCATCTATGCCTATTGGGAGTGAGCTATTGGGAGTGAGCTAGGTGGTATAAAGGTAGGAATGGAATCCTCCCCACCCGAGCTCAATTCCCCCAAGTGGTTGCGAGATCAGAATAGAAGATATATATATATGTGTGTGTGTGTGTGTGTGTGTGTGTGTGTGTGTATGTATATGTTAACTCAATAAAAATTTCTTTGATATTATATGTTCATATTGAGTTTAAAATTTTGCATGACAATTCTTTATATCATATTGATTAATATATACAAATAAATATATACTTGTTAATAAATATATTTAGCTAGAATTATTGTTTACCATAATTTAAGCAAGTCTTCCACCAAAAGAGGTTGGATTCATATGTAATTAAGCATACTTTCTGAGAGTTTCTCTATATATATGTATATAGATACTCATGACAATACTAGGCCATACTAATCTACTTGAATATATGGTACCATACCAATAGCAAGAAGCCATATATGTTGTCAAAGTTAGACCAACTCATATATGTATACGATGCCATAATATCACACCTATAATAGTTATGAGAGAACAGAGTAGTGGGACTAATGTTATGAGGATCAACTATACTTCAAAGATGACATTCATACCATACCTAATACTATGATATAAAACCATACTTATTATCATGATCTCAAATCTTACCGCGATGTGAATGCGTTACTAGAGATGTCATATGCCATTGTATGCCCATAGATAAGAGTCTTGTGCAATTACAATATATACAAAGAGCGAGAGAGACCTGTGCATTTACAATTGTGCCAATATATTATATAAAGAGCGATAGCAATCTATATGATGTCATATGAGCGAGAGTCAATGTCCATGCGATGCCAAACTGAGAAATAGAGTAATGTCAAGCCTGCTATTTAATGCAATGCCAGAAAGGGAAGCCAAGAATGAGAAATAGAGTGAGTCGATCCATGTGAAAATCCTCTGTAAATATGAGTTGATCCTCTGTCATGAATGATATATATTGAACTGCTTACGATATGAATTGAACCTTCTAAGATGAGCAAAGAATGAACCTCTTGTGATGAACCGATGCCATGATGTGTGAACTCCCAAAAAATGTGAAGATATTTTTCATGGATGTGGGAGACCTAGAGTGAGCCACAGAGAGATATCTATATGAACCTCATACCGATCTTCCCTACTCTATTGATGTAGGAGCCATGACGAATTATTATGGATGAATATATAAGATAATGGGTGAGATTTTTAGGGTAGGCCAACCAACATGAGACTTCTTAGAGGGAATTGAAATTTGAATTTGGAGAGTTATTTATTTTCAAACACCCTTTTAATTATAATTCCATTTTGTCCAAATCATAATTCTTCCCTTTAGGGGCTTAAGTGTTTCTATGGGAAATTCATCCCATAGTTGCCCTACTTTTCAACACTTTCTCTCAGTTAGGGAGGAATTTTTGTCATAGTAACAAGGCACATCCAAGGTATCCCATCATCGTTGCATCATGATGAATCTTGAGTGAACATATCTCAATCATAATAAATGCAAGAAGTTATAGATACATCATTGCATCTCTTCTTGACACATAAAAGAAGAATAGTACACAATAAAAGGTATGGGACATCAATCCTCCAAATCCTACTTGTCCCCAAGTCAAGTCATATGGCCTGCATCTCGTCTATATCAAAAAAAATATCCATCTCATCGTCCTTTGATCATCAGTTGAACAGTCTTGATCCAATAGAAGAAGAAGAAGAAGAATCATCATAGAGGAGTCCATCTCAGCTCACATCATTATTGGAGAGCCTTGCTCAACCCCTTATCTAATAATCAATATGGGCATCTAGAGTAGAATCATCATCATCATCACATCACATCTCCTCCTGTCTCATTTATGTCCATAGTCATCTATTAAACAATCTCAAATATGAAGAAGAATGATTAGACATCATAGGGGAGCCCAGATCAACCCACAACAATATAAGAGAGATAAGATGAATATGGAACAACAACAGGGAGACTTCCTTAACTTGGAACCACATCATTGAGCCCAACTCAACCAAGAACATCTACCAGTGGGGAGCCCAATGTTACTACCTAGGAAACTCATCATCAGGGAGCCAATGCTACCACATGAAATCCAGTGATAATGAGGAAGCTCTTAAGGGACACTCTCACCTCATGTCTATGACAATGGGGAAAGTCTTATGGGACACTCTCACCCCAAGTCATCTCATGTAGGGGATCATTTGGCTACCACCCTATATTGAGAAATAGGCGAAATACCACTTACCAAGCAAGGATCACAACAATCCCATTGTGAAATCAATGGGAAAGATACTACTTGCTATACGAGATAAGGATCACAACCATCATATTTCCTACTGATATTCCTAGAAATGACGTTTAAGAGTCATGTCGTAGAACACCTGCATCATAATTTGTGCTTGGGTGAGATACCCAACTTACCAAAAGTAAGGATCACACACCCCCAAGCCTCCTCGACCCATTGGCGAGACTTGTGGGTAAGAGACAATCCCAACAAGCCTAATTATGAGTATGATGCCAACTGGGGTATACTCTACTAAACCAATATAGGGGAAGATACCTGAATTGTCAACACGAACAAGGATCATGCAAACACTATGGGTGAAAATAGGGGAGATATCTAACCCACTACAAGATTAGGGATCACACACACCTATTGTCTAGAGTTCCCTCAACCCATGAACTCTTCGGCTCAATTCCTCACCCTGGGATCTTAGAAAGGGGGGGAGATCTAGCTTAGTGTCCTCGATCAACCTAGACCATTATTGTTGGGTCCTTCATTTTGGAAACAAAGTTTTGTCATGTTTCAATGGTTGACCACATTTTGACCAAAGTTGATCGATGGTAAGTCATGGAGGAGGTAGACGAGGAAGGAGACAAACTTTGCAGAAGTATGTTAGTTGTGGAAGGTGAGCTAGGGAAATCAGGGCAAATGCAATCATAACCGAGATGGAATGTTCGTTGGCAGCCAAGGAAGCAACCGCAACTGAGCAACAGAGGCAGCCGAAAAGGAAAGGGTGGAGCATCCAAGGAAGAAATAGAAATCTAAGTGAGCCATGTGTTTAAGAAGGATGAAGGAAAATCCATAAGGGAGAGAAAAAAAGAAAATATACCGAATTATTGTCATGGAGCCTCTTGATCCCACATGATTTTGTATTCCCCTGGCCATGTATTATCTTGTATTGCTAGTCTTTGTTATGTTGATGAGTCTTCTGAGCCTAATGAATTGATGTAGAGCTACAAAAGTTAATGAAAGAGGAAGTTGCAGGGAATATCTAAGTGTCTTCTTATGTGATTTTATGTGTCTCCTTTTAAAAAAATTATTATGAATGCATAAGCGCATTACATGTCCTTTTGAATGCTTAAGTTGTTACGATTATATATCTGATGTCTTGGTTCCCGATTTAATGAATGTCAGTAGCTTTCATCTAATTTCTCCTTATGCATGGTTTCAAACCCTCAACTAAGTAAGGTCGCAGCATGCCTGAGGTGAGATGTCTTACTCTTCCTGGGTAAGATGAAAATGTTGGTATTACGCTAGACTTTGACAGACCCTTTGCTAGCCCATGTGCCTGAACCTAGGGTCTCAACATGTTCCCCAACAAATGGTTCCATTGTCAGGATTTGAAATTTTCCAAAGGGGCCTAGAATATGGTGTCGAGGATATTTAAGAAGGATTTGCAAGATTGGTGGCATGAAAAAGTAGATTGGTTTGCCTCTCAACATGTACAACTTTGTCACCAACGTACAAAGTGGATGAAGGAAGAAATTTTGTATGCAAAGCCTGTAAGCGATCAATACGAGATCTACTGGTGCAAGCTCGCATAGGATCTCTACAACTAGTTATGGAGACTACAAGTAAAATAAAATGCGGGCAGCTAGAGTTGATCTCCTCATACCTGGACACAATCTGATCTTACTAGATTACATCATCTTGAAATAGAATTGACCTGTGCTGTCAAATTTTGGGTGCAAACCACTCTAGAGGGGTACATTATCGAGCTTGCTACGAAGGGCCATCAGTCCTTCTCTAAATTTGAGGTCATATTAAAATCAGGGTTGTAGGGAAGATTTCTGAAGGAATTGTAGTTCAAATGGTAGAAGAAAACTTGTTGGTGTTCCAAAAGCCACATATGGCAGCTTAAAGCCCCAATACTAGGGGAAGGGCCTAAAGGAGGGGAATGCTACCTGGTTGGGCACTATGAAAGTGTTGGATATATGGATGTGGATGACTTTTGGAAGGCTAGAGATCTGAGAGTGTAAAGGAGAGCATATATAGTTTAAGAATGGCAGGGGAAAGCTTTGTAGGAGATCCATAGAACAAAAAAGGAGCTACACTAAGAAAGAGTGGTGATAAGCAGTCCAGAGGTGTGAGAAGAAGAGAGAAGTTAGCTAAAGTTGTGGAGTGGTGGGGATGAAGTTAGAGAAAACTGTGGTCTATTAGGAGAGATCAAGATTTCTAGAATGACAAAGGTTCAGAGAAGTAGTATAAATTTCACCTCGCCAATAGAGATGAGAATGTTAGATGGATCAGGCTATACAGCTTCTGAGGAAATCCCAAATGATGATATGCACTTCACTATGAGAATATTTTTTTCTAAGGATGATGTGTCCCCCAAGAATAGTGATTCATTTCCCAGAAGGTCAGGTAGTACCTCCCAACCTTCCCCTGGTACTTTATAACAACCATGGTCAATTTTTTTCTAAGCTGGTTAAACTTATTAGAGTCCAAAGTGTGCACATTGTCTACAAGGTTGGTCCCTCTATTGGTAGAAATAGTAATTGTAGTTTGTGTCCGAAAGGATCATCACATATGGTTTCCCAAGGATTCATACTCTTTCTCTTAGTCCAACCATGTATTGTTGGTAACATGGTGGGATCCTTTACAAGATACCATGAATTTTTTGGGAAAGGGAATGAAGATAACAGAAATCATTGGTATATGTGTGAGGCCGTCTACAGATCTCGCCAGAATCCATATGCCATGAAGCTTATTGAATTCCATACCACTCTTCGAGACAAATCCCTAATATGGTTCATCAATTGGTCTACACTACAGTAGAACCCGACAATAGATGAGGTCCAACGGGAGTTTGTCCAAGAGTTTAAACTCCCTCAAACTAACTAGCAAGGGCTATGGGAAATTAAGCAGAGGGTGAAACTACATGGGCGATGATGAAAATATTTAAGCATTTCATTAGCAAGCTAAGCTACCCTATTAACCCCAATCATCAATGAGATTGGTTTATCAAGGCACTATTGCCACTCACCCGCACACCGTTGACTCAACAGAAGATTGATACTCTGTAGGAAACCTTATAACAAGTGACGCGAATTGAGGCCATGGAAGGATACCCACATGAACATCGAGGAGGAATGGTCTCCCACGATCCCACTCTCATCATACTACAACATCAAATCGTTTATTTCATAGAGAAGTTAAGAGATATGTAGTTGGTGTGATTGTCACGACTGAACATTTGGTGTACCAACTGCCATATTGAGTAGTATCACACCAGGGAGTGCTCGCGACTAAGAGGCCCGAGCACTCCCTCCATACTAGTAGGGCCCTTTACATCTTTACCCACCATTGGAGTTGTGCATGTTTGTATACAATGGTTATATGTAGGGCACACACAGTTCCATGCTTTTCCTAACCAATAGATTGTTGCTCCAAATGAATATTGTGAAATTTGCAGGACTTATGGGAATCTCCCTCCCCTCTATCCAAACAATGTTTTATGTGATTTATGTGGTTCACCTACTCACCACACTAAATGACAGGTTGGATTTTCCCTAGTTGACAGGTTGGATTTGCCCTGCTTACAAGATCAATGAAGCTCCTAGAGGACGAGGAGGTGGAGGAGCTAGGGGGGGGGGGAGAACAGGAGGCAGAGGCTTGATCTTTTTTTACAATTGTGATCAAGAGGCGAATTTTTCAAGAGATTGTCTGTTGTCCAGAAAACTATGGTGCTCTCAGTGCAGGGTCAAAACACATGCAACAAAAGATTGTCCAAAGCTAATTTCCATATGGGAAGAGTGCAACCGCCAAAGGGGGGGAATATTATTAATGATGAACCAAGGGAAGCTAAGATAGATATCCTTTTAAACATTAATATAGTAACTCAGGGAGGGAAGAACACTGGAGCTTACTAGAGTCGCTGAAAAACCAAGAATTATAAAGTCGGCCTCACCAAAGCACTCATGTGATTCCAATCAACAGAAGAAGTGTTACAAAGAGGCTACAAATTTTTTTAACAAATTAACTCCAATTGTTGAGTTCCAAGGAGAACAATCAAAGCCTTCAAAAGTCAGGAACCTAAACCTCTTGCAGCATAATTCCCAATCTACCCTTGAATGGTTCAGGTTGCTTTTGCATATAATGAATGACGAGAAAATGATCAAACAATTGCGAGAATGTCTTAAAGTTGTTCTTAAAGATGGGGCAATAGGAGAAGGATCCATTTCCACCAATCTACTTGAAAGACACTCCAAACGGGTGCATAGGAACAAGAAAAGAACAAGGAGGGAGTTCTACATTGATGCCTAGATCGCAGGCTTTCAGATCAAGGATACAATCCTAGACTTGGGCTCAAATGTGAATATCCTGCTGAGGAAAACCTAGGAAGCCTTGGGAAGGCCGAAGTTGGAGTTCTCTCCAATTCAGTTACACATGGTGAACTAGTATTTTATCCTCCCCGTTGGGTGTCTAGAGGATGTAGAGGTTGTAATAGCAGGTTTTATAGCATCATTTACCACCCTTGGTATATTTGATGCTCTATGACATGACCTAGGGAAACCCTTCCCTACCAAACTTGGTCCATTTTCTAAAAAAACAATGTTTTAAATCCCATACGCGAATGTGCCCTATCTAAAGCACATGTACATGCGGGTCAGCCTATACCCAACTTGCATATATGTGTTAAAACATTAAAAAATATATAATCTTCCTTAATTTAGGCGAGTTTTATGGGTTTGACTGGATACCTACCTACTTTAGCCTGTGGCCCCACTGTTTTCCAACTGAAAAAAACTAATTTGGAGAAGTATAAATACATCTCCATGGGAAGGCCTAAGGGAGGAGGAAGGATTAGATATTGATATTATAGTCGATTACATCCCTGATCAGGTATGAAGATATCCCTGTGCCTTTTGCACTCCCAGTCATAGGAAACCCATGTTTCCTTCTTGATATGTTAATCATCCCTTCATGACATCCTTGTGTATACTTATGGAGGAGGATTGTTGAAGCCCAGGTAGGACAGATCTGAAGGTCGGTTTTGCTTGGGGTCGAAGGATAAATCAGGTTTTAGTTTTTTTGTATTTTCTTTAGATTACATTAATAAAGAAGTGATGTCTTTTTCCTGATGATTATTGTCTTTATGCATTAATTTATGTCATGATTTTCTTATAAAATCTCATGTTAATGTTTATTTGCTTACTGTTGGCATTATGGCACAGGTGTTGTTCTTGATGGCAACTCATTCAGATGACAGATCACAGTGCAGCAGGTTAACAGCACAAAGTTCAGATCAGACTTCACGGAATGAAGAAAGAGAGGTATACGCAGGTTCACAATTGGCTAGCCACATGTACACACAGGTTCACTGTATTCAAGGAGTGTATACATATACACACACTTTCTCAGAAGGAAAGGCGTGTATACCTTTGAAAACTAAATTTTTGGTCTAAAATATTTGGTACATGGTATTTTGATCCCTGTATTGGTCCAAGGTATTGACCCTAGATATTTGGTCCAAGGTATTGGTCCTAAATGGTTTTGGTCCATGGTATTGGGAAAGGCCTAAAACTATAAAAGGAGGAGAAGATCATTAGGCCAAGACACTCAAGCATTAAATATCTGACGAAGGGTGAGATCTAGTATGCAGGTTATTGGGTTATGGTGCATTGCTGGATCTAAACCAAGGACGAACCTTAGCTCTTGATGAAGGATAAGATATAGTGATGTATGAGGATCTTAAGGCTTGAAGAAAATTATCTTTATGTGGTTTGATCATTTATCTGAATAATTGGCGCATGTTGTAGTTTGGAAATGTGATGATCCAGGTATGACTAAAGTTTGGAATTGTTGTAATATTTAAATCATCATTTACAGATATGTACGCAGGTTCACTTTAGAAAAGGTGCATACACATACTGGTTCTGCATATCGAAACAGCGTATACATCATAAATTTGATTTGCAGATCTTTACGCAGGTTCACCTTGAGGAAAGCGCATATGCACGCAGGTTCGACACATGGAAGTAGTGTATATCTTATAAAATGTGTTTTAGTTGCTTCTATTTGCTATTGCAGTGTTCTCAGTTCTAGCTTGGGTTCTAGTTACTATATTCTGGTGACAGTGTCCTGAATGATCAGATTGATGGGTTGTCAAAATGATTGATTTTGTTATGGTTGGTTCAATAGGAGATTGCTTGATGCAGATATACTTGATGATTGAATGATGTTGTTGATGGATCCAGTCTGAAAATTTATGAAACGTGGTCCCTGGAAGAAAGGAGAAGGTTGTAGCCTTTTGTAGGCCGGCACCTACATACTAGTAAACATATCTGCTAGTACAAGAGCTAGGGGGTTGTAGCCCCCTTCCAGTAGAACCTAGAGAACAAGAGAAGGTTGTAGCCTTTTGTAGGTAGAAGCTTGCTACTGGTATAAGGTTGCACCATTACAAAAATTGTAAACAGAATTCTCTTATTATTAAAAGAAGACAGAGACGATTGCAGCAGGTGGTTTTCACCCACATTGGGTTTCCACCTTATATCTTGGTATTTATGTGTGTTGCTTATATGAGATGCTCTATTCTACTTTTACTGCACTGTCTAATGAATTGTTGATATACTGATTAAAGTTCACTACATGATAATTTGGGTAAAAAAAATGATCTCTACGTATATGTTGGTTTCATTAAGTATAGTTGTGTATACACGCTAGTTTGTTGCGCTGAAGTAGCATATACAAATCAGTTTTGAAAATTAAATTATTGATCTGATAATATTGATTCAACCCCCCCTCTCTGTATTATTTCTAACACTTACATGCTTATATGATCTAACCTAGATCTCATGAACATGTTTTCAGTCATTTTTGGTGTATATGATTTGCCTTGAATGAATTGCAGGTCTTAAAGCGCAAGGAAGAAATAAAGGGTTTGAACCCTACGAGAACGACCTCAAACGTAGGACCTACGAGTAAGACCTTATGTGCCAAGTTTAATTGTTTAAGTATTATGAATGCTTGTTTGTGTGTCTCTTTATGTTGTATGCCCTCCGCTCTTTTGGGGTTCCCAACCCAAGACCATAGGGTGATTCTACTTGAAATAGAATTGGTGACTCCACAGGGGAAATCATTTTTGTTTTTCCTAGATTAGGTTGTTTCTTCTTGATCAGGGCCTGCTTGATTGATTTCTTGATTTTACAGTGTCTATGACCTATTTGGATCAGGCCTGGATTTTAGGTTTTTATTTATTGAGCTTTATATATGCACTTTTTAGAGGATACAGTAGCATATACATGTTAGTTTCTTCAAATAAACTCATGTATACACGAATTTCCTTTGTTTCAGTCGGGTATACATGCTTCTTTGTCTTTTCACAGTCGTGTATACCCTATTTTGAATAAATTTCTCAAAATCTTGGACCTAGTTAAGATTGTTGCCTAGGGGTTTTTGTTGTTTTCTAGTCATTCAATGTCAGTAAAGCTCTGCTTTCATGCAAGTTTTCAGTTTCTAATCTTCTTCTTGTTGAAAAAATTAATCAACCTAGTGCTTTCTTTTGAGTAAAGTTTTATTTTGGGCTTTGGGTTCAAGGCTTCTGGTAGAAGTTTTTGGTTGTTCTGACTTTGTGGAACAAGAAATTGGTTGCAATTTTGTTTATAACCCAAATTCGGATTGCTTTGCTTTGCTTTCCTTTTTTGGTTGACCTATTTTATTTTTCATGGTCTTTTAGAGCCTCTTTGGCGATCTTGAAAGTCTTTATTGACATTCTTTTCGTTTGTTGAAGTCCTTTATATTGTTGTTCAGATCAATCTATGCAATTCTGTAGTCCTTTGTCATTTCAAGTTTTATTATATTAACGATGTGCATAACTTGCGAATTTTGGGACTCTTTATGCTTGTTTTGGGTCTTGGAATTTTAGTAGTTTTTGTGTTCTCAAAAACTTCTTTGGGTTCTTTAAAAAAGAAAAAGACAAAAACAACGTTCTTGCTTTCTTTTTCTTTTCAATTTTTTGTTTTTGTACATTATTTTGGAGAAATTATGAATTTTTTCGATTGGTTTTGCTTGGTTTCGAGGGAAGTTTGTCATTGAATTTGTGCCCTCCTTGTAGTCAAGTTGGTCTATTGATCTTGTGAAGGAACACATTTTCTTATTGTATGAGCATCCATAGAATCTTGTACCATCATTATAGTTTGCATTAAGTTAGTTTTCACTGTAGGCATTTTAGTCTTTTTGTTAGATTTTGAGTGTGTGGAGCATGTTTTCTGGAAAATAAATAAATAAATAAAAATTAATAATTAATTAATTAATAAAATAAAATAATTACAAGTTTATTCGTAGAACCTTATAGAAATTTATTTTCATCAAATAAAAATAACTGCATTTTCATATAGCTAAGTTTCTATTGATGTCTTTTGTGTCAAAACACCACAAGTTGTACTCTCATTTTAGCCATGACCTAAAGAACAGCCTTTTAAAATCAAGCACTTAATTAAAAAGAAGTATAACTTTTTTTTATTTTTCATTTATTACATCAACAAGTCTAGCTCTTTAGGGCGTTGGAATAGGTGAGTAAAGAGTTAACTCTCCAAGGCCACTCAAACTATTAAACATAGATGTTGAATAATGAGTGAAATCCAGTGTTGTTAGAAAGACTGGCAAAGCTCCTTTCTACTGGGAGTCAAGCATGAGGGAGAGTGAAGACAAGGAAAGAGAGATACCCACTCTCCTACTTGTTGGATTCTGCCCCAAGACTCTTCCGCCTAGATTTTGATATGAACTGATGTCCATAGTTGTTATTCCAAGAGACCATATAGGTCATTGTGGAGGGAAATCATGAGGCACCTAAGGCAGACGTTGCATCACATTCATTAGTACTTCTAGAGGGTACGCTTGTGAAGCTTGGGTACTTTCACCGACAAAGGATTTTCTCTGGGGCTCAGTGTAACTGTTTTTGTTACCTTCGTTGGTAGGCTTGGGCTGTAATTATCCCAAAATTTCTTCGGAACGTCCCTTACTTCACTTTCTTGTATTTTGGTGTCCGATATTCATCACTTGGAGTGGAAATACTCAGAATTTTCTTGATTAATTTCATATTTAGGGACTTTATAATGGAGTGCTCTTTTCTTTTTGTATTTAGTTGCCTTTAGGTAGGTTTGTCTTGTCACTTTTGGACCTTAGATATATAAGTGACTGACCAACCACTCCATTGGTCTTGAAAGGTTTTTGATATTTCTTTTGAAATTTGTTGATTTGCCTCCTTAAGGGAAAAGGTTTGATTATGCATCTCTCTTCCTTGGAAAGTGATCTATACAATCCCGTAAGGGAAGGATCTGCATATAAGTTGGGTATGACCAATATTCCTACGGAGGCCAAACAAGGGACCATTTCAAAAGGAGATCCTTGTGCTTTTCCTTTCTTTGGAAACATTGGTACCTCCTTGATGGCCACTTTGAATATTCCTAGATTGAATATTGAACTACCAGTTTGGTTGTGATCCACTCTCAATATTCCAAATCTTCTTAAAGCTTCTCAAATGAATGATTTTTTTCAAGGGCATCAAATGGCGTTTAATTTTTCATCTTCTTCCAAAGAGATATCTAAGATTCCTCTTTCTCCTCCCTCTTGTAATGAGAGATCTAAAAATGAGAGAAAGAGGAAGAAGAAGAAGAAGAAGAAGAAGAAGAATTTTATCCATGAATCATCACCAACCCTTGCAAGTCACGTTGGAGATGAGCTTTCAACCGTTGCAAGTCACATTGGAGGAATAAGTCTAGTCACTGCAGGTCATATTAGAAATGGGTCACCTACCTCTGTGAGTCATATTTCTATTGACTCACCTACTTTTATGAGGAGGGTTGGGGGCACAAGTCTTATCTCTCTTGGGAAAGAGTCACTAACCTCTGCAAGTCATGTTGGGAACTCTCCACCAACCACTACTAGTCATGTTGGCAGAATGGATGTTGATCAGAAACCTAGGCATAGAAGATTTAAACCTAAGTTCCCTTGTAAGATTGTAAGGGAGACCATCTTACTCATTTCTTCCTTGGTATTCCAGTGGTACAAAGGATATGGCCTGAGTCTGAAGGTTCTTCTACTCCTGAATCTGTTATGATTTCTCAATACTCTCATCAACCATTGGTTGATGAAGTGGTTGAGCCAGTGCAATCTCTCACTAATTCCACTCATCTTTTGGGGGTTGAAGTGCCTAATGACATAGTCTTATTGATTTATAGTACATAGTCTTCTGGTCTAGGAGGCAATCCGGTCTCTTTGAATGTACCCCCTCCAAGTTCTAGGAGTGTCTCCTTTGATTGGGATAATATTGTCGAGCCTTGTCTTCCTTTTGTTACACTTTTCCAAATAAGGGTTAGATTTAATTCCACAAATGCTTATCGATGTATGGTGGATGAACGATCCTCTGCAAGTATTATATCCTCCTTGACGTGGAAAGCTTTGGGTTCTCCAAATTTTTTGGCAGCTGATAATCAATTGTTAGCCAATGATAGAAGACATGGTGAATCTATGGGTGTTCTTCCTCAATTTCCTATTACTTTAGGTGGGAATATTGTCTTAATTGATATGATGGTGGTTGATTGCCCTTTAGACTTTAATATGCCACTTGGGCATGATTTTTTCTATGCTATGAATGTTGTGGTGTCTTTACTCTTTTGAGTGATGTATTTTCCTTATAATGGAAATATCGTTACTATTGATCAACTTGCATTTGATAATCACCCCCCTAATTCGAATTTATTACAGCATACCCCTTGGTATGTTCCAAATGTTTAGGTAGACTCTACCTAGACATGGGTGAACTATGTGACATTGTATCCTCAATGTTCAATTGCTTCTAAGAAGGATCCTTTGAACTATTTTTCCTTCTTGGCACTTGGTCCTGGCAGTTGACCGAGTGAATTCTCCTATGGGGACATGGGACCCCTTAATTCCCTCTTTTGATCCTTCTAGTTCTCATGATTTATTGGAAGTTGAGTTGCCTTCTCAGGAGGAAATTTTTGAAGCCATGAGTTTTAACTACCAAAGGAGTCCTTGGCATGAGCCCCACAAGGGGTTTGTCCTGAAGAAATATTATGTGTATGCCACAAGGTTGTGTGGTTCCCTGTACCATATTGTACATATAAGGTACACATTTTCAAGTTTTGTATTCTACAACACAAGATTTTACCTAAAGTTTATATATGTGGGATGTATTAACTTATTGTCTAGTGTTCCTAATTATGTCTACCGAACTTGGGAGACTTCTCCTTTGGGCATTTTTATTTTTGATCCGTTCTGAGAGTTATTGGTTCTCGAAACTGGCATATAGGTTAGGTTTTTCACCTGCATTATGCATTTATCAGTTTCCTTTTCCATTTAGGCCTTAGGATCAACCCCACCAAGATATGACGCAGAACCTTCTCATTGCTTAGAAGGGTCATAACTTGTCTGGTAGAGCCTACCCTATCATGGGCGCCCTAGATAGTACCTTGTTGTCACTTGGCACCCATGTTGAACTTTTTTTCTTAGGCTCACGAGTCCTCTTTAGTATTACCATTAATTTTGCGATGAAGATTCATTCTACTTATTCTTTGCTACCTTTCTGGCTTTATACCGTAGAGGCTCCCACATGTTGAGTTGTACTGCTGCATTGCATGTTGACTATTTGTCTCTTTTTGGCCTCAAGACGACTTCATTTGGACTCATGTTTAAGCCTCTTTTTTGGCCAGACCTTTCTGCAAAATCAACCTTGAAATCATTTAGTCTCTACAACTTAACACCTGCTTATCCGTGGAAAGAATATTCCTTTGTGTGTCATTGACCAATTTCGTCACCTTGCATTAAGCATATGCATGTTTCACTCCTAGGAACTAGAATATATGTACTTTGACACTCATTCTTTCCACTATATTGTAGCCATTCTTTTATTCCCTTTCGGGCTTTATAAATATGAAAAATACAAAAAAAAAAAAAAAATATTCCAAAAAGAACGAGAACGGGACATTACTTCCATGATTTATGGAAGCTAGAATCAGTTGTGTCACCCTTGAAAAAAGAGCTCAAAATTATGTCTTTCCTCCATTGGGATGGGCTTTAGTGTGACTAAGGAGAGCCTTAACCTTGTTATTGAGTCATTACTCCTCTGGTTCATTATCTCTTCGAATCATGTGGAGAGTTTGTTTATGCCTCTTGCATGAAAAACTTATACAAAGTTATCATATGCTACCACATTATCACATTTGAGTCGTGCTTTTGTTCAAGGGAAGTAAACCAAAGTCGACATTTTTGTGGTGTCTCTTGACTTATTTTCAGTCAGCCATCCCTGGTTGTCAGGGTCATGTTCACTATCACATCAACTATTTGGTCCTTTTCTCATGCTAATTTGAGAAGGTCTCCATTGACTTACTCATGGTTCTTACTCTTATCAACTATGACAAATTTCTCTAAGAGTAGACCTACAACTGCACCCTGGCCGTATTTCCATCATTAATAGTTGACTTTGTGCTCAACATCGATCAATATCATGGGTCTTTGACTGAGTGGTTTCCCTTGTATTCAATGTCATCTTTCATTATCACACATTTGGATTCATACAGTACCTTGGTTTCCATTTGACCTCATTGGTGGATTCCTCGCGTCTGTGTCAACTTTCATTATTCGTCTGTACAAAGGGTTTCTATTGTGCACTAGCTACATCTTATGTACACCAGAAACATGCTTTGGTTTGGTTATTACATCTTTCTTCATCTGATTCCTTCCACATTATTGGCCCATGGGTTGCACTCGCATTGGATGGATGAAGAATGCCTTAATGCCTTCCTTCCAGCAGATATTTTCCCATCGACTTCAACTCATTGCTATGGGAACAAGGTTTAGAGTCCATTTGGAAGTACCTTAGGATTTGCAGTCATGAGTGGTAGATTCCTTCACTATCAACGGTGGGAATACATCATTATCTCCTGATTAATAGATTCTTCCAAGTGTTTGACTTCAGATAATTTATTCACACTTGTTAGATTGTACTGGGTACCTTGGCTCTCATTATCATTATTGGTGATTAGTCTCATGTTTGTTAATGGTATACATCAATGGCCAATAATCAAATGATTTCTCACATGGTCGACTTCAGATCATTTATTACCATTGTGTAGAAATATACCACGGTGGTCGATGAAGACCTTGGGTTTGCATCAACATTTGTTGGTTCAATTTCCAGTTCATCTTGTTACTGCTAGTGACACCATCTACCTTATATGTTGCAGTTCATCACAGTGACATCCTATATGCTGGCACCCAAGTTGCATTCAGTACCATTTGTTCAACTGTTTTACTTGGTAATTTTTGGATCAACTTTATGACTTCAGTGATCAGCTTTCTACTTTAGTATCATTAATCAGTTCTTTATAGGTGATACTGTGACATGTACTTCTATGGATATGGTCAGATGATCCACTATGTATTTTCAGTTATTTTGTACTTGTATACATATGGGGTCTAGATTTGTATTTGATATGCGAACATGCATTATTATCTCTAAGCATGGGTATGCCCACCTCAGATAGAAGCTTTCTTTCTGATCTCTTCCACTGGCTTGGCAGATTGAAATCTGGTGAACTCCTCTCAGGTCCTTGCATGATTCTTTCTATATACTTAATACATTTCAGCCATATTGTACCACGTCTGACCTCATATATTAGGGGACATCTATTATAGCACCATTTACCACCCTTGGTAGATTTGATGCTCTATGATATGGCCTAGGGAAACCCTTCCCTACTAGATGTCAATTTTCTAAAAAGCAATGTTTTAAATCCCATACGTGATTATGCCCTATCTAAAGCGCATGTAAGCGTAGGTCAGATTATACCCAACACACATATATTTGTTTAAAAAATTAAAAAATATGTAATCTCCCTTAATTCAAGGGGGGTTTAGGGGTTTGACATGATACCCACCTATTATAGCTCGTGGCCCAACTATTTCCCAACTGAAAAAAACTAATTTGGATTCGTATAGATACATATCCATGCGAAGGCCTAAGGTAAGAGGAAGGATTAGATATTTATATATAGTTGATTACATCCCTGATCAAGTCTAAAGATGTCCCTATGCCTTCTACACTCCCAGTCATAGGAAACCCATGTTTCCTTCTTGAAATTTTCGTCATGTTAAAAATAGCAACAAGAAATGCTATAAATGGAAATGCCATAAATAGCATTTCAGGTACCAGTGTTCGAAATAGTAACAAGAAATGATAAAAGAGAAATGCTAAAAATAGAATTTCTATAAAATAACATTTCAGGATAGATTCCAATTTTAATTAGTCCCTGAATTAAAATTCGAATTTGGTCTCACTAACTGTTTGAAAAATAATGAATTGATTCATCTTGAGTTAATTAGTTGGAGAAAATCAAACATGAAGTCTATGTGAAGACATGCAATAGTTATCCCTTTGATTGAGGAAGTTATCCCTTAATTAAGGAGAGAAGGATGAGTTGTACTTTGAGTTGTAATTAGTTAGCTCAGTTAACTGAGTTAAGTCCAGATAGATTAGTTCCAACAGTTTGTGGAACTGATTGTGAGTCTAGTTAGTCAATGCATGCATGCATGCAACTAGTGTACTTCAGATAACTAAATATTCTCTCATAAATAACTCATGAATGTCAGTTCAAACAGAGACCCAGTTGAGATCAAAGGAAGGGAGTGTACTATCAGTTGAAGGATTTTTTCTATATAGGAAACTCATCCATGCAGAAGGAATGATATCCTTCAGGATTACGTAGTTATTTCAGAGGTCAGAGTAGTGTGTGAGGGATGATTACACACCGGTGGCAACTTGAGGACCTAGGAGAAACTGCATAAGGAAATATGAGGCTTGGAGGACTGAAGGAAGGCATATGTGTTGTCTATTTTGTCTATAAGCAGCAGTGAGGGATTGTGCTAAGAGCTGGATAGCTTGAGAGCTAAAGCTTTGTGTAATCCTAAGATATTTCCACTTGTATGATAATACAGATAATGGGGTTTTAGCTAAGGATTTCCCCATAGTATTCTTCTATGTTTCATGTGTGATTGAATCTTCTTCTTTGTTATATGCATTCTAGTTGATCTTGCTAAAAATCGATTAAGCTTCCACAAGTTTGATTGTAGAAGTAGATTAAGTATTTTGCTTTAGTACATTACATAATCAGTTTAATCTACGGTGAAATTTCTACATGGTATCAAAGCCAATTTTATCGGAGACAAGTTTATCATAGCAAAGGTGATCAAAGCGGAGAATAGTATACAAAGAAGGGAGAAGTTTGAAGTTTGAAGTTCTTGATTGTAGGTACAAAATTGATTTCTTATCACATCTCAAAATTCACCAATTGTGTTCAATGGCTTGAGACTTAAGTACGCCCTAGATGGCAGCTCAAATTACATAGCATGGAAGGATCGCATGGAAGCGGTATTGGAGGACAATGGTTTGAAGAAATTCTTTGATCAAGAAGTCCCCAAGCCAGTAGTAGCTAATGCCCAAGAATTGGCGGAATGGAATAAATGTGTGGTGAGAGTGACAAGGATTCTTCTAGAGGGAGTTCGAGACCATATTGTCTCGAGTTTCCATGGGAAGGAGACTATGTTTTCAATGTGGAAGACATTGCAGGATCTATATCAGAACAACAGTAACCAGAGAAATCTAGCGCTAAAGGACAAGCTTCGGAAAATCAAGTGTGAAAAGGGCGACACGATCTCTACATATTTGAACAAGCTCACCACTTGCAGAGATGAACTTGGAAGTGTAGGAATCATGATAGCTGATGATGATATGATGAGTCTTGCTCTCCTCGATCTTCCTAAGAGCTGGCATAGCTACCAGGACTCAATGAACGGAATAGAGAAACTACCAGATTGGGAACGACTATGGTCGGATCTGATGCAGGAGAACATCAGGAGGAGCACCGGAGATGGTTCTTCATCCGAGGAGGATGAAGAAAAATTTTCCTTAGCGAGTAAGGCAAGGAAAGGGAAGAAGAAGGATTCTCATCCCAAGTCGGGTTCTTCTCATGGAGGGAAGAAGATTGACAAATCTAAAGTGAGATACTTTAATTATCATGAGGCGGGCCATTATGTAACTAGTTGTCCATTGAAGAAATCCAAGAAGGTATCCTCAGAAGGATCTGAAGGTGAGGCATTGGCCTCTTAGTTCGAATCGAATTTTACTCTCATCGCATTTGTGGTTTCATCAATGATGGATTGTGGTTGGTCTCTTGACAGTGGAGCCTCATTCCACATGACTGGCGATAAGAGTTTGTTCAATACCTTGGAGGAGAAAGACCTCCAGATGCACATAGAGATGGGTAACGATGAAAAGTATAGTGTTTCAGGAGTGGGCATGGTTGCTTTTCAGAGGGAGCATGGAGCTCACATCACCTTGACAGATGTGAAGTAGGTGCTAGGACTGAAGAAGAACTGGGTATCAATCGTGATGTTGGAGGACAAAGGCTATGATGTAGTCTTCAGTAAGGGAAAGGTTTTCCATAGACACATCACCACAAGACAAGTGAAGCAGATTGATTCACGAGTCAAGAACTTATATGCTCTTGAGGTTCAAGATGCATGCAAAGCCTTGAAGAGCAAGGCAACTGTTAGAGACTTAGTGGTTGAGAGGGAGAGTACATTACCTCTCAACATGCAGTGCCAAAAGAAGTCTCAGACAATTATGGAGGAGCCACAATTGGTGAAGTAGCTTCAGGAGGTTGTGGAGCAGCCACAACTGGAGAAGTCAAGAGGAGACCGAGTGGAGGCATCCACTCATGCATAGACCTCCAATAGGGGGAAATTTTGAGCCAAGTGGGCAAAGGGATCACATGCATCCATACCTCCAAGTGGGAGGTGGGGCGATGTGGAGTGATAGTCCCAAGAAGGTGGAAATAGGGGTAGAATCCTTGAGGTACCTAGCCTCTTTGATTAGACCTTGCTATGGGAGCCCCGACAAATAGTAGCAGGACTAGTTGAGTGGGTAGAGACGGATGCAGATGGAGTGGCAGAGAGAGCTATAGTGTAAGAGTCCCAAGACATCACAAAGCTAGCAGGCTACAGCAATACGAGAGGCACAGGAGTGTTGCACCAGTGCAGGATGGCACAGAGAACTGTGTAATGGTGCAATATGTAGGGAGTTGTTGCAGTAGTGCAGAGGTCAGTGAGGGAGTACTTGTCAGTGGCAGAGGGAGCTTCAGCATCAGAGGGTGTTCCTAGCCTAACAAGGAGGTCAGTTGGGAGATTAGTTACTTACTTCTCAGCAGTGCAACAGTGGGCAACATGATGCAACATGATGAGAGGAGTTGCAGTGCAGATGCAGTTCTTGGAGAAAGGACCAGCAGCAACACAGATGCAGCGAGAGGAATCAGTGGGATTGATGCAGTCATAGATCAAAGTGATAGAGGCTAGAGTAGTCAGATACTGAAGGGCATAGAGGTGCAGAGTTTTCAATCAACAGAAGCAATAGCAGTTAGAGACTTTGATGACAGAGGCATCATTCTTATTCAAGTTGGATATTTTTTTGTTTCTAGAGTTGTTGGAGCAACAACACTAGGGAGAAGTGTTGCATGAAGAGCATTCCAAAGGTTCAAGATCGGGTTCGAGTTGAATGCCTTTCTTGTTGAGAGGGAGTGTTAAAAATAGCAACAAGAAATGCTAAAAATTGAAATGTTATAAATAGCATTGGTACAAATAGAATTTCAAGTACCAGCGTTGGAAATAACAACAAGGAATGATAAAAGGTAAGAATATATTAATCCTACAGCAGGAGGATCACTTAGCTAGAGAAGTTTTCAGAGTTCTAAAGTTGGATCAGAGGTTTAATGGGATGACTAGAAATAGAGCGGACATGAGATCAACTCTAAGTATTGCACCATAATCCACCATATCAACTTGGTTGTTACTGAGGTATGGGAATTTCCTACTTTTAATGGCATGGATTTTGTAATTGATTTTATTAACAAATTTGATGCAACGATATTCGAAATACACAAATTACCCTTAATGGATGTCACCTTACAAGTGATTCCAGCAAGGTGGTGGGACTCCCATCACAATCATTTTAGAGAGTGGCAGGAGGGTAAGACATCACTGGTGGCCAAATTCGGGTACCCAGCAAACTACCAACCCAATTTTGTTAAGTATTGGGGCAGCACCAACCCTCAGAAACACTTTCAAGACTGTAGGGTCAGATGGATCAGAGAAGGACTTCTAGAAAACTTGTGGGTGCATAGCTTTGTCCACACTTTGGGGACATTTCTGAATGCATGGTACATGAAGGAAGAGGTAAGAAGATAGACCAGTGAGTGGGACGGTATGGAACCTTAGTGTATTAGTCATTTTTCCTTCATTGATGATGAAGAGAGGATAATAGCTACTTTAAAAGCCGTCAAAAGGTTTTTTTCTCCCAGTACGATAGTTGACTAATGGCTACATAGACCAAAACACCTTTAATCACATATATCAATATGGATTCGATGAGGTTGTGTCTTGCGAAAAGATATACCTAGAACCTAATGGATATGATTTAGAGGAATTGAGGAATTTGACATTTAAGGAATCTGAAGGGGAGGAGAGTTGCAAAGGTGGGCCTGTAACTAATCGTCCATAGCTACTACCTCTAAAGTTGTGGAAGCACGATACCGGTATTGAGGAGAAGCTTAAATTAGATTCAATTGGAGACTATTGAGATGAGAAAATTGCGAAGGAGATAATTGATCTCTTAAGGGAATACAAAGACTTGTTCCCTTCATCCATTGCAAATATTAAGGGGATTAAGGGGGAACTATGTGAGATGAATATTGTGCTTAAACCCGATGCAAAGTCAGTGAAACATTGGTTGTATAGATTGAACTTGAGGTTCAAAGAGAAGGTGAAGAAGGAAATACACAAGATTTTGGTAGCACAACTTATCTTCATGGTTGACAAGGTTGAGTAGGTTAGTCCAATTGTTATACAAAATAAGAAATACTCTAAATAAATATGGGTCTGTCTGGACTAGTGGATTTTGAACAATACTTACGTTCATGACCTATTCCCCACCCCTTTTAGCGATGAGGTCCTAGATAATGTGGCAGGAAATGAAGCCTACTCTTTTACAGACATATTATCTGGCTACCACCAGGTTTGTATTGCAGAGAAGGATAAGAATAAAACCACATTCACAACCAAATGGGGATCATATGCCTACCATTTCATGCATTTTGGACACAAGAATGCACTAGCAGTGTTCTCAAGGATCGTAATTGCTACCTTTTGAGATTATATTCATAGGTTTTTGGAAGATTACATGGATGATTGGACCATCTACAATTTACTAAAAAACATTCCAGTTTTCTCTTAGTGATGTTTGAACACTGTAGACTATTGCAGATCTCTTTAAAATTCAAAAAGTGTATTTTTCTTGTCCCTTTTGAAACTCTTTTGTGACATATATTCTGAAAAGAGGGAGTGTGTTTTGATCCTGCTAAGGTTGAGGTAATTCTAAATATGCCCATGTTGACCAGTGTTAAGTAGTTGAGGTCCACCCCTAGCCACACGAAGTACTATTGTAGGTTCATCCACAAAAATGCCTCGATCACCATGCCCCTGGAAAAGCTATTCAAGAAGTCTAAAAGGTTTACATGGTTCGATGAATGTGAAACTGCTTTCAATGTGTTAAAGCAAAAGATGTCAATCACATTGATCCTGGTTTATCCAGATTGGAACAAGCAATTTCATGTCCATATCGATGCCTCAGGAATCACCTTAGGAGTCATTTGGGTTCAACCTAGAGACAAAAACTTGACCCAATTTAATTTTCTAGCAAAAACAATTCCATGGTGGAAAGGAACTATACCAAAACTGAGTGTGAAGCACTTGCAATGGTGTACTCACTATAGAATTTTTCGTATTATCTTCTAGGGGGATCATTCAAATTCTTTACTGATCACTTTGCCTTGAAGTACTTAGTCAATAAGTATGTACCTAAAGCAAGGATTTGTAGATGGCTTACATTGCTCCAGGAGTTCACATTTGAGGTAATATTCAAGCCAGGAAAGTTGAATGTGGGTCATTACCATCTTTCCCATCTAGATTCAGGTGAATCTAGGGGGTTAGTAGATGATCAATTGCCAGATTTTGGCTTGTCCTGAGTTAAGGTTGTACCAAACTACTTAGAGACATTGCATCATTCTTAGCCATAGGAAAGTTCCTAGAGGAGTACATGGTGACACAACAAAATAAAATGGTGGTTCAAGCTGTATATTACCAGTTGATTGCAAGTCAATTATACAAAATGGGCCTTGACCATGGATTGCAAAAGTGTGTTCTTGATCATGAGAAATAGGATCTTTTATGGGAGTGCCATTTGGGAGTTGCGGGAGAACATATGGGTGAGAAAGACACTACAAGGAAAGTGTTGTAGGCATGATGCTCAGAAATGTGACATTTTCCAACATGTCGGAAATCCATCACACTAGGATGAACTTCCCTTACATTCGGTATGGGTACTTTAGGCATTTGAGAAGTGGGCGGTCAACTTTGTGGGACCCATTAATCCCTCAGAGTGTCATTCCCATGTCGGGTACATTATCACTACCATGCATTACCTCACTAGAATGGATGAAGTTGTGTCACTTAAAGATTGCACTGTAGACACCGCTGCCAAGTTCATATTTGAAAATATTATCACTCGGTTTGGGTGCCCCTGAAGCCTCACGAGTGACTAGGGGAACCACTTCATTAATGAGACAATCACCTCATTATTGTAGAAATTTATGATATAGCACCATAAGATCAACCCATACCACCCTCAAGAAAATGGTAGTGTGGAAGATTTTAACAAAATCCTAGAAAGGGGCCTCACTAAGATATGCTCTGCAAAATGATATGACTAGGATGAATGGGTGCCAGCGACATTGTGGGCTTACAGTACAATCGTCAAGCGACTTCACAAGCATATTCCCTTCCAACTTGTTTATGGACGAGAATTCATATTACCTGTCAAGTTCATCATCCCCAACCTCTTCACTGCAGGGGCTACACACATGACATAATATGAATCAATTACAAAACACCTAGACGAATTCTTGGAGTTGGACAAAGCTAGATTCCTAGCATATTTCCACCAAATTGTCAAGAAGGAGAGGCAGAAAGCATGGCACATGTTATCACATTAACTCTATTTTTAAAAAAATTCAAAAATTGTTGACAATTTCAATGTGATCATTTTAGTTGTAATAAACAGTGATATCATCGATAGCGTGGCTATCAGCGCTTTGATGTTCTGATAAATTTTCTTTACAATTCTGATATATTTGATAGGTTGATTGTCAACGGAAAAAATAAAAATAAAAAATCAAATTTAAATTTTGAAATTACCTGACCACGTCATCAGCAATGATAAGGCTTCCAAGTGTGCCATGGGTAAGTGAAATGTTAAATCATTCATTTTTCCGATGCCATCAGTATATGGTTTATCGACTAATCATGGTTTAAAACATGAATTCATCCCAAATTGTAATGATTTCCCCGAATTGTAATGATTTCTCCTCTCCACCAATTAGACTCATTTCACTTTGTGAATTGGTGACTTTGTTTGTAAGTTTGGTCATTATGCCGCAGAATTTGTAAGGACTCGCAAATTTCATCCATCATCTCCCTCAAAGGTCTAGGATCAAATCCCAATGTTTTTATTTCCAACTAAAGTCTATGATGGGGAAATGTGGAAAGGCTAACCAAGTCAAGCCCAAACCACTAGATCCATTAGAGATTTATCCCGATATCCAGCAGTAGTTTCAGCAAGAAATTTGGAGTGAGTTCTTCCACCTTTACACCAACTACCATGATGTCATGGCTCATTCATTTGCTCAGAATTTTGATGGAAACGGGGTGCAAGTAAGGGGCTCTTCTTCTCTATTACATAACAGATAATATCAGAGGCCACAACCTTGCCAACAGTCATGGAACGAGTTTTTAGAAGCCATGTGTTGGAAGTAGTTGATGTGCCCTTCTCTCTGAAGGAAGAGTTCAAGAACTGTAATTGGAGAATCGGGGTTCAAAGGGACTGGCTACAAGATAAATGTCATGGCATGTTTCGCATTACTCAGCAATACTTCACATGCGAAGGAAGGTTCAACCAGGTAAATCTCCATCACTTCCATTTTCTTGCACATTTATCCAGTCAGGTTAGGATGAACACTTGTTTATATTTTTTGGAGAGTCTTAGGCATATGGAAGCTCGTTTCAAAGCCAGAATTGACCCTTCTCCCCATTTTGTCTACCATAAATCCCTCATTAAACTTCTGATTGAAAACCAGTTGGCCAAAGGCAGGAAGAAACTGGATCCACTTCCTATTTTGGCGAGTTTTTCAACCTCAACCCCTTAAATCTCAAAGAGGATGAAAGAAAATGGTTAAACAAGGGGAAAGACTCAATAAACAGCCCCTATTGAGCCAACTCTTAGTCAAAAAGACACATTGGTCCCTTCTACATCATCTGGCACTAAAATCCCCAAATTTTACAAAAGAAAGAGTGTCACGCTTAGTAAACTAAACCTTGCATCCCCTATAAGCTTACCTTCTGCTATCAGTTCTCCCCAAGCCATGAGTTCACATGTTGAATCCTCCCTTGTAGACACAACTATGTCAGAGATCATTAAAGGAAAAGAGGTCGAAGTTGAGACCAAATCTGAAGAAACATTGTTTGAAACTTTTAAAGGAGGCAAAAGAGCCCATGCAAGGCCAACAAATAAATTAAGGTTTAAAATAAAGATGAGAAGCAATCCAGAATTGGTCAAGGAGGTAATTGATGTAGATAATCTTCCATTGAAAGACCTTATCATCAATAGAAAGAAGACCGTGGGCTCTAAAAAGTGTAGATACAAAGAAATTAAAGGAAAATGTCCTATGGGTACAAGGAAAAGCAAGAAAGAAAGGTTGGAGAAGGTGGATGTGCTTCTAAAAGTAGCCAACACCATCGGCTAGGAGGTTTGGGGTCATTTTGAAAATTTTGGTTATGCACTTAAGAAGCAACAATTTTGGCTTTATCATTGATAGTGTGCTTAACAACATTTTTACATACAGCAAAGCAGGAAGTAGATGACATTCCCATTGTCTGAGATTTTGAAAGAAGCAAGAGATGACATCTTCACTGTCAGTGATTTTCAGGAACAAGAGCTGACATCTCCATTGTTAGCTATTTTGAAGGGGAGCACTGACATCTCTATTGTGAGAAAATTTTGGCAAGAGAAATGTTGACATTCTCACTATCATCGAATTCTAAAAAAACAGGAAGAAATGAAATGATAACAATCAGTCTGTCAGTGAAATATTCACCTCAAGAAACCAAAGAAACTGACAGCAATAGTATCAACAAATCCCAAGGGAAAAGGAACTCTAGTAGAAAAGCAATTTTTGGTGAAGGATTGAACCTGTTTGCACAGGGACCTGTTTTCCACCAAGGATTCAATTCTATCATTCAGGGACCTATTTCTATTTTCGAGGAAGATATTATGAAGATACATTTTCTTAGCCTATATGTTAACATATTTTCCAACAGATATTTTATTTTAGAAAAAACTTAATGTAATTAAAAATATTCTCCACATGCATGAACTTAGAATATTTTGATATTTTTGGATTATTGTAATTAAATTTGAAACTATATTCATGTGATCCGCTAATGTAATATCTATAAAGACAATTTCTGAAGAATGGAAAAAGGTTGGCTTTTATTGTAAAAACATTAGCATTCTGGTGTATTTGAGCATATCTTAAATATATTGCAGTTGTGATGAGCATTAGCAGAAAATTCACGTGTTTTAGTTCCCTGTCTATTATTTCTTTGTTCATGAAAAATATTCTTCATGTATGGAAACTTTAGCTTGTGAGATTAGGATTCATTCATGCTCCTTTCTCATATTTCTTAGTCATTAGTACTTGTTGCTTCTATCAGCTATAATTATGTTTTATTTTTTGTTTTCTTCTTCCAAATTTCTTAAATTAACAAAGGATTTATTGCTACATTAATTTTTGTGTCCTGCTCATTAGATATGTAGCATCATTTGATAGAAATTAATCCATGCCCAATCGTGTGTTTTATATACAACCCAACCAAATTTCATCCTACACACTAAATCTGGACATAGATCTTAAAGTGTAAAACCTACTACTACAGTGACCTAGAGTAGTTGAGTTTTAGGGAGAGATCCCTCTCCGAGTTGAAGGGCCAACTTTCAACGTCAAAGAGGTTCAAGGTTACCTTAGAGGCTTTCTGGAAGCCAAGGTTTCCTCTAAGTGATAACAGCTTGACCAAAACATAAAGTGAAAATCCTTTATAGTCGGGGATCAGGTTCTCTTATACGACAATAAGTCCTTAAAACATCTTGGAAAGGAGAGAATTCATTGGTTAGGAACATTCCTTGTTGCAGAAGTGAAAGACTCAGGAGCTATCAAGATTACACAACTAGATAGTTCTATTGCATAGCTAGGTGAATGGTGTATGCTTGAAGCCCTCCCACAACAAAATCAGTTCTACATCAAAATGAATCGATCTCTGAAAGGGGATATTAGTTAGGTTTAGGTAGAGCCAGTCATTTATTTTAGCATGTCAGTTCTTTTTTTTTTTTTTTTTCATTAATTAGTTTAGTTTCTTTAGTCATTTCAATTGAGTTGGTTATGAATATTTTTTTGGCAAATATCTTAGTTGTGTCATTTGAGTGACTCCCTCCACAACTACTTGTGGTCAAGGAGTCGCACATGGAAATAGTTTTATCAATAATAATTAGTAATAATACCCTATGTCAATTCAATTTTGGGCCAAATATCTCCCGTAATATCCCTGGCATGGTATGGTCATCAATTTCTAGGAATCTTCCATCATAGCATCATAATTAACCATCATTCCCACCCTCTTCATTTTTTGCATCATCTCGATCAGGTCTAGGTCACGGTCATGGTAACTGTTATTTCCACGATTTGAATCAAGAATAGAAAGTTGTTGTGTTAATTAGTTAAACAATATAATAATAAAAAATTGTTTCAAGTCTTTCTATTTAGTATACATGGCAACGATAAGTTCTTCAGTAGCAAAGATGAGGTGGTTAAATTGCCCAGTCTAGAGTCTGTATTGAATTCCCCTTGTCCTCAGCCTAAATTCAAACCCTCTATGTTTATTGTATACAATTAATGAACTACAGCCATAACTAAGACCATAGTATGTGTTCCAACACCTAAACTTGACTCCAGAACCACTGAAATCGAGCCTATCTATGGCAAATATGTCGAAGTTGTGCTCGTGGATAATGATATCTCAGTCTCCTTTCATTTCTGAGCACTCAAGCGTGAAGTTTATACAAAATTTGTTACCAAATCATATGGAAGCTAGTCATAAAAAATTAAACAGGATTTCAAAGTTTTG
>APFE030137276.1:8268-36241 GCA_000404065.3 Pinus taeda
AATGTAAAGGAGGTTGCCCCCTCGAAGAGGCTGAATTATAAGGCGTGGATCTCTCTTTTCTATCTTTTTGTGAGCTGGTTTCATAACACAAGCATTCATTTATAAATAACAGAACATGTATATCACGTTAACACATAAGCAGAAATCGTTAAGAGATAAAAGTACCATTTATAACTAGTTCTACTCATGAGCTTCAATAATAATGATTTATCTCTTCTTAATCCAACATCTACTAAGAGTACAAAAGTGCAACATTGGTAGTAGATATTAAACGCAGATATCAATAAATCATGTTCCATTCATTCATCAAAACCTCCTCGGAGGGTGCAAAAGTGCATGTTCTGAGGACAAGATTTTGATAAATTTCAGGACCCTTCTCTAAATGCATGAGAAGGGTTTAAATACTACTAGCTAAATCTAAAAATAATTTATTACAAAAATGTAGGATGCGGTTTAAATCACTGTCCTCATTTCAGGAAAAAATAAAGCAAAATTAAAACTAACACTGAATCTAAAACTAAAACTGGCAACTAACTATCTATGTATCTGTTCCTTGTAGTCGCAAGCATTCAACATTTGCTTGAGCAAAGTTGGCTGGCTGACTTCCGACTTTAGCTGTCCTACAAAAATGAAATCGGCAAGTGCTGGCGCCATCTTCTCGACAAAATTAATGATACATTTGAGAGTCATGCACTAGCTGTGTGGTTTTACCAAATATGTCCAGTAAGAATCCCAATTCAACTTGGTTAACCTTTTGATGGACTTTGTTTTTTCTTGAGCCTTCTGTCTCCAGCTTGTCTATTGATGTTGTATATTTGGTAGATATTTACATACCACTTGAGGATATCCCTGATAAATACCACTGGTTTTAGATTTCAAGTTTTGCTTTTCGCCTTTAGCACTTTTTCCTACAAATTTCCAGGATTACATGTGACTGAGTGATTAGAGGATTTTCTTCTCGAGGGGTTTTGCCTGGCAATGTGCGTCAGAAACTGCCTCTGTTTCTCAATCCGGGCTTCCTTGGTGCGATATTTGCCTCTTGCGTGGTTTTTGTTAGAGGATATAAAGCTTAAATTTTGTGAAATAATGACTCCGTGAGTTTTTGGTCCTGAGTTTTAAATTCTCTGTTTGTGATATCAGCACTATCCAGTACCCATTTGACCATGTCCATGTATGGGAGAATTTTGGGCCTCGCCGCTATCTGGTGCAAGAATGAACATGCTAGTTCTGTAATCGATGCCTTAGACGACCCGCGTGAATCTGCAGCCGCTGTAACCTCCATTACTCTGAGATTTTTTTTCTCAAGTAGGCTGTGCATGGTTTCCCAAGTAGTAACACTGACATCTTTGTTGTAGGTGGTGTCTGTGTACAAGTGTGTCATTTCTTTATCTTTAGAGCTCGAAGCCTTATCCTTCTTTCCCATAATATTTTGAACACTGCTATGTATACTTCTTTGCTCTTCGCTCTTGCAGTTTACAAATGAGGCAAGAGTAATGATAAGAAAAAGGTGACAGAAAAGCTTTAGATGTCGAAAACATATAAAATATATCACCTTACGTGAAATGGCTTTTCGATCAGATCAAAACCATATTTCATTAATGATTGCCAACTAACTCATTAATTAACATTAACCCGCATAACTGGGCATTGGTTTATGGAAAAATCTTTTTCGAACAACGAGCCCTGTAGATTTGCGATAAGGTGATTTTGCAATTTGCTTCGCAATATCATAGATCGCAATATCGTGGATCGCAATATCGCTACTCCGTTGTGTGTGGCAATCGTCCATTAACGTGTTTTCTATGAAATGCGATTTGCGAGACTCACCATCGCATATCGGCGTTTTGAGGCATTTCACCTTAAGTGATATTTGAGGCATGCGATGTGATGAGTGTCTTTTAGTGTATGATTTCACATCGCAATTTCGCAATCTTAGGATTCCTCTTGTAGGAAAGCCTTCATTAGCCTTTAGCGATGTGACGTCTTTTATTGAGAAAGTGGATTTATTTAAACTTATCGTAAAACTTAAGTCTTTTTTAGATTTTTCGAGTATTCTCCTAAGTTTATGATAGTTAGTTTCATTAAAAAGGGAATACAAGCACTAATTTTTTTTTTTAAATAAGGGTGCTTACTTATTTAGTATTAGTAATAAAACTAAATAAGGGGGGTTGTTGCTGGGTACAACAATTGGTGATTCACTTGGAAGAACTAGTTATCTCTACTTTTCTTTTGAACTTTCTAAACTTCCAAAACAAAAAACTTTTCCAGAAAATCAAACTTTATTATAGAAAGATAAAGTACACCTTGCTTGCAGCTATCAATGATAGTTTGTTTCTTCTATGTTAACTTTGGTTATTTACTTCCTAGAACTAGTCATTGTATCTACATCAGTCACTACTTGGTTTATAAAGATAAAAACAAAGACTTCTCTATAAATCAATTTTAAATATGCTCATTTGTCGTAGGTAGAGCCTCTGCTGCCAACAGGCGTTTATAGCCTCGATAGGGTTACCTATTATCTAGCAATGATCCTGTATCCTACTTGGAGAAATATACGGTTTTCAAAGAGAAATCCATATCCACACTTATTGCTTTTATTTTCTTTTTAATCCTTAAAGAATAATGCCTTGGTTTGGTAGCCAAATTATGACAGTGCCATTCACTTGATTTATAACTTTGCTGAACAAGCTGGCTCGTGATGAGACCCCTTGTTTTTTGATTCTTACAATCTCGAGTCATTGCCCGGTTGTGGTATGCAGTTTTGGCAAAGTTAGCAAGCTATAATATCTATGATCATGATAAGTCAGCACGTGATGAGACCTCTTATTCTCTCAGTTTAAAGTGTATCGCTGGATTATTCCTTGAAGCTCGTAATTTCCTAGGTGGGGAGGAAGTCATTGTTTCCTTAAGAATAGCTTTGAATGACAATGGTAGAATTTTTGGAAAGAGCTTTTGTACAAAGAATCTTTGTTTTGTTATTGATACTTTTCATTTGACTGATATAAAACAAATTTCCACTAAAGGTCGTTTTTTTTCAAAATTTACAAGGTTGAAACTAGTATCATTTTCAGGCTTATAGCCTTTGACTGTATCTTTGAATAATAATGACCAATTTTCTAAAACAATTCTATTTATACAAGCGAAAAAAAAAATCATCTAAAAGAAATACTTGTCTTTTTTGTGAATTCCAAATGTAACCATTTACAACTGGTTTTATTATGAAAATAAAGGAAAAACTAATTTACAAAAATAGAATAATGATTTCCTATGGAAAGTATTTTTTGAGGATCTGCCTGTTAACAGGTAAAGATTCTCTTTTTCCTGTTAAATCCTGTAACATAAAAGTAGATTGACCTATGATTTCTGCGATTTGGAAAGGGCCAAGCCACATTCGTTGAAATTTCGTATGTTTTCCCTTTTCCTCATGAGCCTTGTCCCATTTTAAAACTAGATCTCCAATCTGAAAGTCTTTTTTGGATATCATGTTCGAATCAAAAGAAGTTTTTACTAATGCTTGGTGATGAACATGAATTATTTTAGCCTGTTCACGTTGCTCTTCTAGCTTAAGGATTTGCAGCTACCTTAGTTGTAAGGAAAAGGTTGGTGTTTCATCAATATATTGAACTAAAGCCAAAGAAGGAATCGCTAGATGAGTTGGAAGGATCACTTCTTTCCCATAAACTAAATTAAAGTGAGAAGTGCCAATGGAGGCTTTCTGCGTTATTCGGTTTTCCCATAGAGCATATATTAAGGATTTGTGCCAATTTTTATGAGTTTGATCAATGGTTCGCTTAATGATTCTGATTAAGTTTTTATTCGTTGATTCAGCTAACCTGTTCCCCTGTGGGTAATAATTGGCAGAGTATTTAAGCTTAAAACCTCTTTTGAGTGCAAATTCAGTCATAGCATTGCCAGAAAAATATGATGCATTGTCGAACATTAAAGTAGAGGGTAAACCAAACCTAGTGATTATGAACTGATCTATGAAATCAATGATGTGTTCGGCATTAGTTGTCCTGAGAGAAACTGCTTCTACGCATTTAGTAAAATAATATATAGCTATAAGGATATACCTATGCTGTTTAGAAGGAGGAATAATTTCACCTATTATATCCAATCCCCATTGATCAAAAGGCTGCTCAATGTTGACTGGTTGCAAAGGCAATTATGGTTTCTTTTGTCTCCCAGCAGCAATTTGACAAACTTGACATTTCCTTACGTAGCTATGTGCGTCTTTGAATAGTGTAGGCCAATAATAGCCTGCGCGCAAGATTTTATGTGCTATAACATCTCCAGCATAATGTCCACCTGCTGGGCCGTCATGAAGTTCTTGCAATACCTTTTCAGCTTCAGATTTCTCAAGACATGTAAGGAGAACATAATCATAATTCATTCTAAAAAGTACATCGTTCACGAGTTGGTATTGCTTAGCCTTCAACCTTAGAGCTCTTTTCTTTGTACAATTGAGGTTTGAAGGAGCATATCCATTCTTTAGATAAAATATGATATCAGCGTATAATGATTCAACATCGTTTAGGCTTACCTCATACGTTAGTATTTTTGCAGGTGGTATTTCAGAAATAAGCAATGCTCTAGTCAGCATTTTGCAAAAACCTTGACCTTTTACAATACTTGCTGATTTAATTTCAACGTTGTATTCTTGTAAGGCAGTAACCCAATTGGCTCTTTTCTCACCCACATCTTTCTGTACTAAAAGATTTCTTACCACTGGAAACGGTACTATGATTTTTGTATGGGTTTTAAACAGAAAGGGTCTGAAATGTTTGATCACTTTGAAAACAACATAAGCTTCTTTCTCGACATCTGAATAATTTAATTCATCCCCTTGTAAATTTGAACTAAAAAAGGCAATTGGGGCTTCTGCGTTGTCTTGATTTTCTTGAGTGAGTATCGCAACATATGATTTATCAGAGGAAAATGTATATAAAATGAAATGATCAGAAAAATTTGGAGTTGCTAAAGATGGAGTGTTAACAATCGCATGTTTAATCAAATTTAATGCTTCATATTCATCTTGGCCCCATTTGAAGATCGAGTTCTTTTTAATAATTTCTTGTAAGGGAGATACAATCCTTGAAAAATCTAGGACAAATCTCTTAACAGAATTAATCTGGCCAATGAAAGATTGCATATCTTTCTTGTTGTGAGGTAAGGGTATTTCAAAAATCTCCTTAATTCTGTCGGGATCAATATGGATTCCAGAATTTGACACTATAAATCCAAGAAGTTTTCCTTCATAATGCAAAAAAGGATTTTTTGGGTTAAGTGAAATTCCATACCTTTGGCAACGTTGGAAGATCTGTTTTAAGTCTCTGGGATGATTTCCTCGTTTTTTGGAATATACAGTTATATCATCCAAGTAGATTACCACTGATTTGTTTACTAATCCCTTAAATGCGATATCCATGGCCCTTTGAAAAGTGGCGCCAGCGTTGATCAGAACGAAAGGAATCTTTTGATATGCATAAGTACCCCATTTGGTTCTGAACGTGGTTTTTAATTGATTGTGGGGATGGACCAAAACTTGGTTGTAGCCGAAGAAACCATCCAAGAAGGACATTAATTCTGATCCTGCAACTGCCTGTAATATTTGCTCCATGGGAGGCAAAGGAAAATTATCCTTTTGGCAGGCCTTGTTAAGATTTCAAAAATCATTGCAAATTCTAATGTCTCCATTTTTCTTTCTAACGGGAACCATATTGGAAACCAATTTAGAATGTCGAACGGGGAAAATGATTTTGGCTTTTAATAATTTATTGAGCTCAGATTTAATCTAGTTTTCTAGATTAGGATGGATCTTTATCAGCTTTTGCTAAACAGGTTTTTCATCGTTTATCATTGGGATGGTATGTTGAATGATAGAAGTGTTGTAGGTCTTAAGTTCATCATAGTTCCAGGCAAATAAACTTTTATATTGTTTCAAGAGACGAACATACACTAATCTTTCTTCAGGGGCTAGGCCAAGACCTAGATTGATATTTTGCTACTTGGTATTAGATCCTAGATTTACTAATTCATAGTTCAAAGTTGAACTTTGAAGTTTTGAATTGGTAGATCTTTTGAATCGGTCTTTCAAATCATATAGGTCCTCTAATTTGACTATTGACTTTGGCATAGAATTATTAGTGCTATCTTGTTGCAATTTTCTGTCATGTTGGTCCTCATCAATTATCTAATTAGTGTAAGATCCTTCTGATGTGAGGAAGCTTACAATATCAGGGTCATCGTTGAAAATTCTCCAATTGGTAATGTTATTAAGAATCGAGGGTTTAAAGATTAATTCGATTGAAAATCTATCGGGGCTATAGTCTACTGAGGGAATGAGCTTGGAAGGTACGTTTGCCAAGAGATCGACACTAGCATTCTGGAGTCTAGGAATTGATGAAATATTGAATGCTATAAAATGTTTAGTCAGATCTTGTACTAAAGATTGGTAATGCTTTAAATGACCTGATAGACAATGTATAGTATTTCGTACCTGTCTGATAACAATTTTAGAATCTCTGAATTCTTGTAGATATTTGATATCTAATCCGATTGCTTTGTATAATCCTTGGACTAAAGCCTCATATTCTGCAGTATTATTGGTGCAATCAAACTCGAGTCTACAAGTTAGCATAGTTTTGTTTCCCTCTGGACTGATTAATACACATCCTGCTTCTGCTCCTTTGTTAGACTTAGAACTGTAAAAAAATAACTTCAAAAATAAAGATTTATTTATAGGACTATCTACGAAATTAACACATTTAGAACTATATGTTTGAGAAAAAATTTCTACTTGAGATAAAACAGAATGTTCTAGGTAAGGTGAAGTATGAGCATCAAAATTTCCTAAGAAAGAATCAACAGAGTAGTTGCCAATTATATTGTTGTTGTATGCTACAGGTTCATTTTCTCCTTCCAATTCTATTACTATGTATTTCTAATGTCTTTCTCGCTCAACCTTTATTTGATTTGGTTTACCATTGTAAGGGAGCCACATGTGTGACCAATCGGTTGCAAAGTATCCATGAAGTTTTTCAGACCAATCTCTGCTAAGAATTAAGCCATAAAATTCTGGAATATCTGCAACTAACATGTCGATAACTTGACATACCTTTGGATTAGATGACAGCCTTATGGTAACCTGATTAGTTCACTGATCACTTCAACTTGCGACCGATCCAGCTGAACTATGCGTACAACATATTTTTGAGGTTGAACGTTCAACTTTGCACATATTGATTTAGGTAGGTTATTAGATGAAGCTCCTGAATCAACTAAAAAATTATGCAATTTTTTGTTGAAAACTTCATGAGTAAGAAGAAATGGGGGAATATGATATCTTGACCTTCCTCCATTTAAAGCAATATTGTTTGGATAAACTTTATTAATCACATTAGTTGGAGGTCTTCCCATCTCGTGAGAAGCTTGCGAGATTACAGCGGCAGGTACAGGTGCAACTGGTACTACGTCTAACTCTTTCAAAAGTATCTTTTGCTGATGTTTTAACTTGCTTAATTCATAAAAAGTGATGTTAGCCCTATTCTTCTTCATGTCTTCTATGATATTATACTCCATCTCATCAGAAACAATTAGTATTTTAGATTGAGTTGGTGAATCTGTTTGGACTGGGCTTTTTTGAGTCGCTTTGGGTGTTGTCTTCTTTGCTACGACTTTATCCTTAGACATCGAGCTTGCGCTCTTTGGCTTAGGAGTAGGTTGAGGAGGATCGAGTTGATTTCTACTTCTAGTACTGACCGGCGATGCCTCTTGATTCTCTTCATCTGGGAGGATGAAATCCCACATTCCTTGTACTTCTACAACGTCTTCATCAATAGGCTCTTCGTTAGCAATTTCCTCTTCTTCTTCTTCTCATTTAGCATTTGTAATAGCATTGGGAGGCTTTGAATCAGTCGAAGGGTTTCTTCTACAAGGCTTGTGCGGTTTTTTAGAAGACGTTTCTGCTACTTGTTTCTTAATTTCAACCATTTCGTTAGACATGGTTTTCAAAACTTTCTGTAGTCCTTCTAAATTGAATGGGTCTTCAATTTTTTCTTTGGATCTTCTTTAAAAGTAACCTTTTTATATTTTCATTCATCAATTGCGTTTTTCTTTTTTAAGGCTATGATACGTTTCTCTACCACTATTGCTTCCTTCATATTGTCAACTAAAGTTGTTTTGTTAGCCCTATCAACGAAGATTGCTATGTTTGATGGTAGAGCAGATATATACCACTCACTTCGAACTTCTTCGCTAGGCTTGGAAGCGGTAGAAATTTTTTTCAACAGTTTATTGAAACATGAGTTGAAGTCTTTGATAGGTTCCTTTGACTTAGCCCTAAGGTTAGATAGGTCATTGATCAGTGTTGCAGTAGACCTGTTATCATTGAACTTAGTTAGGAATTGTTCTTGGAAAATATCCCAACTAGTGATAGATCCAGATGGTAATGAGAAATACCATGATCCGGCTGCTCCTTACAAAGTGTAAGGAAAGAGTCGGACAACAATGTCTTCATTTGTAACCCCATTGAGATTTATAGATAACATAAAGTTGTTTATATGTTTTTCTGCTAGTATGCCTCTTCAGGATTGAACTTAGGCAGCCATTTTTCAGGATGGGCCGGTATTTGACTCAAGGGAACATGCATTAAGACTGCCCCTGGGTTATTCCATGGAGATTGGGCCATCGTTGAACTACTAACAGAGGAAAATGCAAAAGATGATCCATGTGGTTGGGAAGATGAGGATATTACAGTTCCAGATGATTGAGAAGGGAATGTGGAAGTTCCAGTGGACTGGTGGACAATAATATGAAGTGGAGGGGTGGATGGTTGACTTCGTGGTGGAGAGGTTGAGATGGATGATGATGACAAAAGAGTCTCACTATCAGACCCTTTAGGTGATTTCCTTGCTCTCTTCCTTGTAGGTAGAGGTAACTCAGTTGGCACCATACCAAACTTTTCACTCTTCAATCTTGTAAGAGGATGAGCAGCGTTATATTGTGAAGTCACACTACCTTGAGATTTTTCAGATCTTTGAGGTGATATAGAAAATCGTTGAAGTTCATGGATCAAAGATTCAAGTTCAGGAGGTTCAATAGTAGATTTCTCTGAAATGTCGGGGTTTATGGCAACGGTTTTTATTTTATCGACTTCTTGCTCAAAATTTAAAGATTTTAAATGCGATGGATAAGTCGGGGGAGATGGTGAAGGTGATTGACTCTCAGAATGGTATTTAGATTTAGATTTACTTGCCATTCACAGTTCGGGGCCCTCCTTCTAGCGCCAAATATGTTGAAGCCCCAAAAATCGGGTCTACAACAAGGGGGATACCCACTCGGTCCGGACCTTGGTTACCAGCTCCTTTTCCATTTGGTATAGTGGGTCCGACTGGGGATATGGGACCGGTTTCCCAATTTATGTGTGTGTGTGTTGAGAATTGATATTTCATTTCTAATAATTTCTAAGTAAAATGATTTTATTCTAAATCTAATGCAATTGTATTATAATGAACAGAAATATCTAATTCTAAAACTAACCCCGGATTTAATATTTCAGATATGCGATTTAAAATGATATCAAATGGCAATTGGTAATAAAGATCATTCAACTGCTATGAAAAAAGAGTTCAATAAAGATAAACCATTTTATATAAACAGTTAGACGAAACGATTGTGGAAAACATATCACATAATAAGTTATTCATATAGTAAGCATAAATAAATAGCTATCACCGTACAGAAGTTCCAAATGATAACTCAAGCATTCAAGCATTCATATATAAATAACGGAACATGAATATCACCTTAACACATAAGCATAAATCGTTAAGAGATAAAAGTACCATTTATAACTAGTTCTACTCATGAGCTTCAACAATAATGATTTATCTCTTCTTAATCCAACATCTACTAAGAGTACAAAAGTGCAACATCAGTAGTAGATATAGATATCAATAAATCTTGTTCCATTCATTCATCAAAACCTCCTCGGAGGGTACAAAAGTGCATGTTCTGAGGACAAGTTTTTGATAAATTTCAGGACCCTTCTTTAAATGCATGAGAAGGTTTTAAATACTACTAGCTAAATCTAAAAATAATTTATTACAAAAATGTAGGATGCAATTTAAATGACCGTCCTCATTTCAGGAAAAAATAAAGAAAAATTAAAAATAAAACTGAATCTAAAACTAAAACTGGCAACTAACTATTTATGTATCTGTTCCTTGTAGTCACAAGCATTCAACATTTGCTTGAGGAGAGTTGGCTAGCTGACTTCCGACTTTATCTGTCCTATGAAAATGGAATCGGCAAGTGCTGGCGCCATCTTCTCGGTAGAATTAATGATACATTTGAGAGTCATGCACTGGCTGTGTGGTTTTACCAAATACGTCCAGTAAAAATCCCAATTCAACTTGGTTAACCTTTTGATGGACTCTGTTCTTTCTTGAGCCTTTTGTCTCCAGCTTGTCTATTGATGTTGTATATTTGGTAGATATTTACATACCACTTGAGGATATCCCTAATAAATACCATTGGTTTTAGATTTCAAGTTTTGTTTTTCGCCTTTAGCGCTTTTTCCTACAAATTTCCGAGCTTACATGCGACTGAGCGATTAGAGGCTTTCCTTCTCGAGGGGTTTTGCCTAGCGATGCGTGTCAGAAACTGCCTCCGTTTCTCGACCCGAGCTTCCTTGGTGCGATTTTTTCCTCTTGTGTGGTTTTTGTTAGAGGATATAAAGCTTAAATTTTGTGAAATAATGACTCCGTGAGTTCTTGGTCCTGAGTTTTAAATTCTCTGTTTGTGATATTAGCACTATCCAGTACCCGTTTGACCATGTCCATGTATGTGAGAATTTTGGGCCTCATCACTATCCGGTGCAAGAACGAACATGCTAATTTTGTAATCGATGCCTCAGATGACCCGCGTGAATTTGCAGTGGTTGTAACCTCCATTACTCTGGGATTTTCTTCCTCAAGTAGGCTGTGCATGCTTTCCCAAGTAGTAACACCGACATTTTTGTTGCAGGTGGTGTCTGTGTACAAGGGCATCATTTCTTTATCTTCAGAACTCGTAGCCTTACCCTTCTTTCCCATAATATTCTGAACACTGCTATATATACTTCTTTGCTCTTTGCTCCTGCAGTTTATAAATGAGGCAAGAGTAATGATAAGAAAAAGGTGACAGGGAAGCTTTAAATGCCAAAAACATATAAAATATATCACCTTACGTGAAATGGCTCTTCGATCAGATCAAAACTATATTTCATTAATGATTTCCAACTAACTCATTAATTAGCATTAACGCGCATAACTGGGCATTGGTTTATGGAAAAATATTTTTCGAACAATGAGCTCTGTAGATTTGTGATAAGGCGATTTTGTGATTTGCTTTGCAATATCGCAGATCGCAATATCACTACTCCGTTGCATGTGGCAATCATCCATTAACGTGTTTTCTACGAAATGCGATTTGCAAGACTCGCCATCTCATATCGACGGTTTGAGGCATTTCACCTTAAGTGATATTTGAGGCATGCGATGTGATGAATGTCTTTTAGTGCGTGATTTCACATCGTGATTTCGCAATCTTAGGATTCCGCTTGTAGGAAAGCATTCATTAGCTTTTAGCGATGTGACATTTTTTATTGAGAAAGTGGATTTATTCGAACTTATCATAAAACTTAAGTCTTTTTTAGACTTTTTGGGTATTATCCTAAGTTTATGATAGTAAGTTTTATTAAAAAGAGAATACAAGCACTAATTTTTTTTTAAAATAAGGGTCCCTACTTATATAGTATTAAAATAAAACTAAATAAGGGGGGTTGTTGTTGGCCACAACAAGTCCACACCGATCCTCCGTTTTCCATTCTTCTTTGTGACCAGAACTAGAGGAGACTCCCACCCACTATCTAAGATGGGGTAAATTAATCTTGCATCCAACAACTTTTGCAGTTCTTCTCTAACTATGTCTTTAAGGGCTAGGTTCATTCTCATATGAGGTTGGCGCACTGGCTTGCAACCTTCTTTGATTTAAATGTGGTGAGTACACATTGAAGGTGCACTCCCTTCATTTCATTATAACTCCCAGGAAACAACGCCAAAATGTGATGAGACTCAGTATTACAGCAAGGATGCTACAACTCCTAGGGCTACCAACTTTACTTTATCAACTCAGGGTCTCGTACAAACTTGGAGGTGACAGTGTTAGATGCACAACAGATGCAACAGTCTACTCATGTCACTTTTCATGTAGGGCGATGGACCATTAGGGTTTTAGACCAATCTTCTATTGAATAAAAGGAGTCTGAATACTAATAATGAATGTAAAGCTAGATCCAATACAGGAAAGTAAATGCTTGTCTACTGAGGAAATGAAAGTTAATGAAGGGAAAATGCTATGAAATGCCATGAAATCATCTAGCTACGAAATGACATAAACTACTTGCAAAAGAGAACTAATCTAAGCTTTCATTTTATCATCTAGTTATTTTCACTAACTGGACATGAAAAGTTATTCTATCACTCTATGATTTATATATGCATGCACTAACTATCTCACATTGAAATTGCAAAAAAATAGTCTTTTGATTTCTAAATTAGAAATGTAAATGCTTGGTTACGCTATCCAATATTTGTAGGGGAGTGAGGTGTGGGAGAGTTGGTCTCAAGTCAAATTAAGAGGAATGGAAGTCAAGATGAGGGCCTTCCCTATACTTAGACTAGCATTTTTTTATCAAAACAAGGTCCAAAAGGCTACTATAGAAGATCCTGTAGCTGCTACAGGAACTGCTGTAGGATGTCCTAGTTTACTAAAGGATGTCCTGGTTTTCTACGGGAAGTTAGTTGAAGGCCATAAGGAGAAATAATGGTGGGATAAGGTGATGAAAAAATTTATGACAATGAGGGAAGGTGTATGAAAGGTGCACATTGCCCAAGACTAAGCCCAACACTTCAGGGAGGTTGGATTTTCCCAAGGTGGCTACAAAACAAAAATTTGGATTAGGGGTTTGTAGGCCTTGGAAAAAGGTGGAGAAGACTTTGATGAGGTTGGTTGAATGAGTTCCTTCCTACAGATCAACAATCCCTACATCAAAACATGTTCTTCTCTTCATTTATGCAGAACTTCATATAAATAGGAAAAAGATGAGTTGAATTTGAGAAAAATGATTTATTGATGGCTAGTGACTAGATCTATGAAATGAAATGCCTTATTAAACTACAAAAAACTCAAGAAACAAAATGACAACTACACGTGCTTCCAAGAAATCATAAACAATGATCTATTCAATAATGAACCCCAAGCTATGAAAAGATCAAAATATAAATAGGTTTTTTGGGTTGTGAGAGTGGGGCCCTCAAACCATGATCCAACGAGGGAGATGGGGAAGAAGCCACTATCACAAGATTTTCTGAGGTCTTCTTTTTCACTATTGTACCACACATCTACTTCTTCAACTAATGGAAACAAAACTAAACAATCATTCAAATACTTGTTCAACCAAACAAAGCAGAAATAACTCACTAGCTAACTATGATTTTAATCTAAGAATACATCTACAAAAAGAGGAACCTCTACTGCTAGGTTTGGGCGCTAACCCAAGAGATTCATCCCTTTGATTCAACTCGGTGTTGGATCAAGGTAAACCTTCTCATTATCATCAAAATATCAAATACAACATAAGATTAACATTCACAATGTTTTAACTCTAAATTGCCTCTTGGCTACAACAAAAAATGTTATCCTAATGAGGCCCTTGGCCTTCTTATTTATACAAACTAAAGCTACCAACAAATTCCTAAAAATTAGGGAGACTTGGCTCCCAAACTCGAGAATGACTTGTCTTCACTTTCACTGGCTTGGCTGCCAATGAACTCAGTTGGCTTGGCTGCTTGTAACTCCGAGCTGATGAGATATAGTGGAGGAATCTTCAAATGATTTGACGAGTTAAGGAGGGAGAGAAGTCTCCTAAAATCACTCTTTCGTGTCCACTTCGAGTCCCTGCACTTAAATTAGCCCAAAACTTCTCCAATTCCTACAATTAATGCATATTATGCCACATGAAATAACATCTAACCTTTACCCTTCTCACTAAGCAAAATATAATAAAATATGTAAGTAAATGTGAGAAAAGTTGATTTTAGTAAGCTTGAGAGTGGCATTAAGACCCATATAGTTTACCTATAGACGAGCCTCATCAATTTTCACAAAGGAAAATTATTTATGAAGTTGCATTTGTTCATAAGTACACCAAAAGTGGGCAAAACTAAATATGAAAACAGTGAGTGGTTTGGGTAAATTGTTTTCAATTTCATTTATGAAATTCATAAGCAAATAAATGCTATAGTGGAGAAGTATTACAAGACATGTTTTTCAAAACCATGGATGGTTTTACAAGAGAAAATATTATTTAAGGAAATATTTCAGGATTTGATTTATGAAATTCATGAAGACAAGAAAAATTTTATAGGTCAAAACAAGACATGGTTTTCAAAACCATAAGCATAAATTATTTTCTTTTATGGAAATATGATTTTATATATTTTGGAAAATATTTTTATTAAAATATCTTATTCCCAAAAACTTAAAATTAATATTTTTAAAACTAAAGAGTAATAAAAAAATCAATGATTTCCAAATCATTTTCAAATAATTTCTCGACAATGGTTAAGCACACAAGGGATAATTAAGATAAATTGAATAATCAAATGATTTTATCAAAGGAAAGGGGATTAATCATTTCTATAAAAAAATATCAGTCGACTAGATTATTGCACATTACAATCAGATGTAGGGATAGCTAACAATTCCTTAAGCAACAACTTCAATTTTGAGGGAACATTAAATCAACAATCAAGAAATCATTTCCAAATTTGCAGGGCATAATCTTAAATAGCTTTGGATTTCTTAGTAGAAGAATTAGAAACTAAAGGACTACTCCTAGATTTAAATCCAGAAGACTTTCTACCATTAGCAGAAGAGTAAAAAACTAAAGGATTACTCCTAGATTTAACAACAAAAGACTTTTTGCCATTTCCATATTTTTTGCAGCATATTGTATTTTTTGTTTATTTGATGGGATTTGTTTAATATAGACTAGTGATAGTTTGAGGAATATGCTTTCCTATCTATTGTTTCATTTTCATTGTAAAAGGGTTGGCTTTTGATGCCAAAACCCTGCCATTTTTGTAAAGTCTTTTCTTACAATATCTTTAATTGAAGTATTTTGACTTTAGTTTCATGACATAAATTGTTTCTCATGTATGTCGTTCCTTGTTATTTCATAATATGTTTCATATGTTCAAGGTAACATAGGAGTTAGGGCAAGGCTAGGTTTGAGTATCAATCTCCCTGACAACTCGCTGCAAAGTTTTCATCTACACTGAGATTAGCTAATTGAATAGTCTGTTTAAATTACCTCCTCTACATCATTTAATTGTTTCCTTCTATCATCTCTTGAATGTATATATGTTTGGTTGTAGAATTTTTCTACGTGCATATACTATATTTTGTTGATTAAGTATGAATACTTAATTATGTGATTTCTCTTTTATTCCTCCACCAAACTCTTTAAGCTATGTTTCTCTGTCGGAACTAGACGTTGGCACTTTGATCAAGTTTCAACAAGATAGGGCTTTATTTTTGAGCAGGGGTTGGATATTCATCAGTAATTGTCTACAATAAATAATAGATCTGGCCATTGTGCTTCAAATGATGTTGTCCAATGATAGTAAAAATTGTTAAAAAAATACTCGTAAAACTTGAGGGGGGCCCTCTGGTTCGAGGGCTAGCTTGAACCTAAAGCTTGGTTGAGTTGGTTTCTCAGTGTAGTTTCACAACCAAAAACTTCCTTCGAGAAATAGATACAAGATTTCACATCATTATCAGGGAGCGAAGTAACGAAGAAATATTTCCCTGGAGAATGATCAAGACTAGATCTATTCCTCGCTGGTGAACAAGGAGTATGTATTTGATATTGGTTGCAATTCCATCACTTGGAAGCTCTAATTTGTCTATATGGAGATTTCACTGGGTTACCAATTCACCTAGTTCGAAATGTTAGTTGCATTTAACAAAAAATCTTTCTTCTTCTTGATGATGACCAGAAATTTCAAACATCAACTAAGGATGCAGTCTTCAAGTTTCAATTGTAAGTATCAATTTTCTATGGAAATTGAGTTCACATTGTAAATATTTTTCAAGTTTTCAACTACACATAAGGTGGTATGCTAGTCAATCCAATCCTCACATGGTTGCAATGGTATTTGTTATTTTCAAATTCAGTAGAAGTTGTGTGCGATTTCCAGTTCAGTTAGGTAGAGGTTGTGTGGGATTGAATTAGTTATTTTCAGATTCAATGTGTAGTAGATCATTCAGTTTTGGTGTGCAATTTATAAAATGGGTTTTCTTTTCAATAGTTTATGGATTGATTTAGTTTAAATAATCAATTGTTTCAATTTGGATTCCAGTTGCGATATGTAGTTTGGTTTTCTTAAAGTGAAATAAGTTGCAGGAGATGGAAAACACATTTGTTGACTATTAATTTCACTAGCACAATGTATTAAGCACTATTGTACTTACTTTTACTTGCAACAACTGATAGTTTGGTTTTAGTTGGCAGCTTAGAGATTTTAGAGTGCAGAACAGGTTTCAAGCCACAAATTGCAGGTTTGAGAGTTCAGATGTTAATTTTCGTATGGCATGACTCCATGAAAATGGTATATAGGTTCCTTGCATCCCACAGGGGGAAGTAGTCCCCAGTTGGAGCTTGATATTGTAACTTTTTCTGACTCTTTTAGAAGTTACAATTTTTTTTAAATTTGCCATAATTTTTTTCCTTCAATATTATCCTTGCCTTCCTTTAAATATCATTCCATATAACCATTTCTATTGCTAAAGGATGAATTGTCTCTCAGGGTTTTATCAATATTTCTGAGTTATTTTATTAGTTTTGTTTTTAAATAAATTTTTATTTTTTATAAAATTATGTATTTAAAATGTCAAACTTACGTTAAAATTTTTGAGTGAGAAACATCTCTAAGTATGATAACCACATTTGCTACCATATATTATGGGTGATCAAAAAGTCAAAATCAATGAGTCAAATCAAACCTATGCCCCCACCTCGCATTTCACACATTAAAATACCATTATATAAATTACCTCAAGATGTGTGAAGCAATAAATATATGGTTTGTGGGGGGTTGCATATCCAACCTTTAACCTAACCCCCCCTTCCTATACAGAGTTGTTTCAATTTTACTTCCTTTTACATGTGTTCCCATATAATGTATTGGGAATGCCCCCCCGCTTAAAACATTTACCGCATACTACCCCTTGCAGTACCGTTGACATACCACTTACCATATGGATTTGAATTTATAGACAGGGCATGTGAAGTTTAAATCTTCATGGAAGGCGATAATGCAGAGAATATTTTTATAATCTATTTTCATGAAATGAGCTCATAGGTGAAAGCTTGAGGTTAGAATAAGCTAGGTCAACTATTGAAAAATAAATGAAGATACACCTTTCAGAAGTTCATTTGGATAATTTCTTATCCAAAGGTTTTACAGAAGTAGAGAAGGGAGTTGAAAACATATTTTCATAATTTTACCAAACCTGGTTGGAGACATGGTTTTCAAAACCATGGGAAGAAAAACAGTAGATGGTTTTCATAGGAAAAAGAAAATTAACTATCAAGTTTACTTTATTCAAGTATACCATAAGTGGACAAAACTAAATATGAAAACAATGAGTGGTTTGGGTAAATTGTTTTTTTATTTCATTTATGAAATTAATAAGAAAATAAATGCTACAATGGAGAAGTATTACAAGACATGGTTTTCAAAACCATGGATGGTTTTACAAGAGCAAAGATTATTTAAGGAAATACTTGAGGATTTTATTTATGAAATTCATGAAGACAAGAAAAAAAGACATGGTTTTCTATTGAAGACATGGTTTTTCATAACCACGGGTAGGAATTATTTTCTTTTACGGAAATATGGAAATATGATTTTATATATTTTGGGAATTTTTTTTTATTAAAATATCTTATTCACAAAAACTTCAAATTAATATTTTTAAAACTAAAGAGTGACAAAAAATCAATGATTTTCAAATCATTTTCAAATTTTTTGACAATGGTTAAGAACCCGAAGGATAATTAAGATAAGTTGAATCATCAAATGATTTTGTCAAAGGAAAGGGGATTAATAAATTCTATAAAAATGATCAGTCAGCCAGATTATTGCACATTACAACCAGATGAATGAACAACTAACAAATTCTTAAGAAACAGCTTCAACAACCTCAAATTTGAGGGAACAAGATCAACAGTCATGATCATTTCCAAATTTATAGGGAAGAATCTTAAACAGTTAAGATTTCTTAGCAAAGAATTAGAAACTAAAGTATCAACTCCAGATTTAAAGGCAAAAGACTTTATGCCATTTCTATATTTTCTGCAACATATTGAATTTTTAGTTTATTTGATAGGATTTGTTTACAATAGACTAGTGATAGTTTGAGGAAGATGTTTTCCTATATATTGTTTGAGTTTCATTGTAAAAGGGTTGGATTTTGATGCCAAAACCCTACCATTTTTGTAAAGACTTTTACTACAGGATTTTTAATTGAAGTATTTTGATTTTAGCTTCATGACAAAAATTGTTTCACATGTATGTCTATCCCTATTATTTCATAATATGTTTATGCATATGTTCAAGCTAACATATGAGTTAGGGAAAAGCTAGGTTTGAGTACCAACCTCCCTGAAGGCACATTGCAAAGTTATCATCTACATTGAGATTATCTAATTGAATAGTTTGTTTAAATTACCTCCTCTGCATCATTTAATTGTTTCCTTCTATCATCTCTTGAATGTATATATGTTTGGCTGTAGAATTTCTCTACACGCATCTACTATATTTGGTTGATTAAGCATTCAATATGAATACTTAATTGCCTGATTTATCTTCTATTCCTCCACCAAACTCTTTAAGTTATGTTTTTCTGTCAGAACTAGATGTTGGCACTTTGATCAAGTGTCAACAAGAGAGGGATTTATTTCTGAGTAGATATTGGATATTAATTAGCAATCACCTACAAAAAATAATAGACCTGGACATTGTGCTTCAAAGGTTGTTGTCTAGTGACAATAAACAATGTTAAAAATGGCCTTGTAACACTTGAGGGATCCCCCTCTGGTTCGAGGGCTAGCTTGAACCTAAAGTCTGGTCGAGTTGGTTTCTTGGTGCAGTTTAACAACCAAGAACTTCCTTCAAGAAACAGATGCAACATTTGGCATCATCATCGGGGAGCGAAGTAATGAAGAAATATTTCTGTGGAAAACGATCAAGACTAGATCTATTCCTTGCTGGTGAACAAGGAGTAGGCATTTGATATTGGTTGCAATTCTTTCGCCTAGCAGCTCCAATTTGCATATATGGAGATTCCAGTGGGTTATGACTTCCCCTGGTTCAAAATCTTAGTTGCGTTCAACAACATATCTTTCTTCTTTTTGATGATGACTAGAAATTTCAAACATAAATTAAGGATGCAGTCTTCAATTTTCAGTTGTAAGTATCAATTTTCTATTGAATTTTAGCTTCACACTGTAAATATTTTTCAAGTTTTCAGTTGCATACAATGTGGCCTTCTAGTCAATCCAATCCTCACATGGTTGCACTGGACGCATGACTACACTTAACAGTGTAGATTTATAGTTCAGTTATGTAGAGGTTGTGTGGGATTCAATTAGCTATTTTCAGATTCGGTGTGTAGTATATCATTCTGTTTTTGTGTGCAGTTTATAAAAGGGTTTTATTTTTAGCATTTTATGGATTGATTCAATTTAGATCAACAGTTTTTTCAATTTGGATTCTAGTCATGGTATGTAGTTTGGTTTGCTTAAAGTGAAATAAGTTGCAGGAGATGAAAAAACATTTTTTGACTATTAACTCTACTAGCCCAATGTATTAAGCACTATTTTACTTATTTTTACTTGCAACAACTGATCGTTTGGTTTTAGTTGGAAGCTTATAAATTTAGAGTGTAGAACAAGTTTCAGGCCATAGATTGCAGGTTTGTAGATTCTTCACTCAAGAAATTTTTTATTAGGTTTGAAGCATGTTGATTTGGATTTATGTGAGAATTATGTTTATGGAAAACATAAGAGACTCAAATTTATCAAAGTTGGGAAAGGAAAAAAGGGAGAAAAATTGTAGCTTGTGCATACAGATGTATGGGGACTAGCTCAAGTATCATATCTTGGTGGCTCTCACTATTATGTTACTTTTATAGATGATGCAACTAGAAAAACCTAGATTTATTGTATTTTGAATAAATATAATGAATTTGATATTTTCAATATATGGAAATATTTGGTAGAGAATGAGGCATGAAAGAAGTTGAAGTGTCTCGGATCAGATAATGGAGGTGAATGCTGCAGCAAAGAGTTTGATAACCACTATTCAAAACATGAAATTCGCAGAAAGAAGACAATTCCAAGAACGCCACAGGAAAATGGTGTGCCAAAAAGGATGAACAGGACAATCATGGAGCACACAAGGTGCATGAAATTGCATGCAAGATTTCCCTTACAATTTTGGGCATATCTTGTTGAGATTGTTGTTTATCTAATAAACATAGGGCCTTCAAGTTCTTGGTATGGTGATATTCCAAAGGAGGCATGGACATGTAAAAAGGTAAACTACTCATTTTTAAAGACTTTCGGTTGTGAAGCCTTTGTCCACATTAATAAAGAAAATAGAATAAAGCTTGGGACAAAATCAAAGAAATGTACCTTTATTGGATACGATGTTAATGATTTTAGTTATAGCTCATATGATTATGAAAATAACAAATCATTAGGCGCATGGATTTCATATTCCATGAAAAGGTCTTGTATAAGGATCAGATACAAGAAAAGAAACAGGAAAAGGAAAACAAAGAATGTGTAGTGCTTGATGAGATCACAAAAAAGTAAAGGTGCCAGAAAATTATAATGATCAGCAGCCACAACAACAACAACAACAACCACAACAATAACCTGCACCTCAAACACCTAAAAGTTGTGTTACAAGATCTACCAGGATACGTAGGCCCCCTAAACAATACTCTCCTTCATTATATTATGTATTTTTTATTGATTCTAGTGAACTAGAAAGATATGAAGAAGCTATGCAGGTAGAAACCAGGAAGAAGTGGCAGCAATCCATGGAAGATGAGATGGACTCATTTATGCATAATTAGACTTGGGACTTATTCAAGTTTTATGTAGGTAAAACAACATTGCAGAATAAATGGGTTTACAGGTTGAAGGAAGAAGATGGAGGAAAATAGAGGTATAAGGCTAGACTTGTGGTGAATGGGTTTGCATAGAAGAAAGGTATAGACTTTAATGAAATTTTTTCTTCTATTTTTAAAATGACTTCAATCAAAACTATTTTAAGTCTAGTGGCAACAAAATATTTACATCTTGAGAAGTTAGATGTAAAAACAACCTTTATCCATGGGGAATTGGAGGAAGAAATATATATGCATCAACCACAGGGGTATGAGGTCAAAGGGAAATAGAATTTAGTGTGCAAATTGAAGAAAATATTGTATGGATTAAAAAAGCCTCCAAGAAAATGGTATCTAAAATTTGACAAGTTTATGTCTGAACAATGTTATACTACATGTCATTATGATCACTATGTTTATCTTAAGAAACAAATTGATGGAAACTATATTATATTTATTTCGTACATAGATGACATGCTTGTTGTAGGGTCTAACATGTAGGAAATAAATGCACTCAAAGGACAATTAGCAAATTCATTTGCAATGAAGGATTTAGGTGTTGCAAAACAAATCCTCGATATGAGAATAACTAGAGACAAGAAAAATTGCAAATTAAATTTGTCTCAAAGTGAGTACATAGAAAAGGTGTTGGAAATATTTAATATGTCGAATGCAAAACCAGTTAGTACACCTTTGGCTAGTCATTTCAAACTAAGTAAGGAGATGCGTCCCAAGACTCAAGAAGAGATGGATTATATGTGTAAAGTTCCATACACATTAGCAATTGGAAGCTTAATGTATGCAATGGTCTACACAAGGCCTGATATTGCACATGCAGTTGGATTTGTAAGAAGGTATACGAGTAATCCAGGAAATGAGCATTGGATGGCAATGAGGTGGATTCTCATGTATTTGAGAGGTACAACAAATCAAGCATTATGCTTTGGTGGTTAAATTTGTTTTCTACATGGATATGGCAAGTGATAGAGATAACATGAGGAGTACCACAAGGTATGCATTTACTATAGGTGGAACAAATGTCAATTGGGTTTCAAAATTGCAAAACATTGTTGCACTTTTAACAATGGAAACAGAGTATGTTACTGCTATAGAGGCTAGTAAATAAATGATTTGGTTACAAAGGCTTATGGATGAGTTGAATAACAAGCAGGAGATGGGAAGATTATATAGTGACAGCCATAGCACCATTCATCTTGTAAAGAAATCAACATTTCATTTCAATACTAAAACATATAGATCAATTACCATTTCATACCATCAGTGTTGGAAGATGAACAGTTGAAGTTGGCAAAGATACATACTAGCCATAATCCTACAAACATGTTAACAAAAGTTGTAACCAAGGAGAAACTAAGATCCTACTCAGTTTCAATTGGTCTTCAAGTATGATGATGAAGATGAGAAACACCCAGGTCCAAAGTGGAAGCATTGTCCATAAAATGAAGCAGTGTGGAATTGCTATAATCAGTCTCCAAGTGGGATATTGTTGGGTGTGGAGCCTAATTATCTTCTTGATTCATAGTCTCAGCCATGTTGGACCCTAGTTTCTAAACGGGGCAGAAACATCGCTTGTATGATAACTTCTAGGGGGTTCCATGTGGAGGTGACAACTACTTTTAAATAGCCCCTCCCTGGTGGGGTTGTTAGCGCTCTGTAAATCCCTTAAGGTTGAGGAAAGGAATCCCATAGGTAACCAAAAACCACTTGTAGGTTAAAGGTCCAATCCCCCTAACCTTGGAGAGGGATCTCTTGCTGGATAAACTATCAATCAAAAGGACTAATAGGATATGGATTCTAGACTGGTTATTAAGCTCAATGGTAAATGACATAATGTTGAATGAAAATTGTTAGGAGTGAGGGCCACTAACGTATAGGATTATAGCACATCAGGGCATGCATGAGCCATCAAGACAACAAAGGAAAGGTAGGCACATATCTCAAGTCAATTTTCGGCTGTAGTATAGCAAAGAATGAGGGAAACATATAAATATTTAGTTAAATGTTTCAGAGCATAAGGTTATGAATTCTACTACACAACTTATAACCAAATATTCAGAAGAAGCATGAGATAACAATAAAGAATTCTATCATGTATTAGATCCACAATTGTCCTGAGTATACAAAGATGAATTCAAGACAACAACTTCAGAAATGGATATTAATTAACGTAAGGAAAACAAAGACTTAAGACCACACACCACAATAATCTCTGGAACTGATAACACAATCTTCTTTTAGATTTTTATTAAAATATTTACTTATAGTGCATCTTCTTCCTTTCAACAATTCTCCATCTCCCATTACATTATACATTTAGCCTTTTTAAATTATTTAGGCCAAGGGCTAGATACATTGTATTTCATCCACTAAGTGATCAAATGGTGCGTTTGATCATTTATAACATAAAAAAAAAAAAGAAAAATCCAGGACAAAGACATAAGAGAATTTTTATCCTTATCTACCTAGCCTGAACAAAAACGATATCACCAAGCCTATTTGATACAATTTTCCATACTCCTCTGAAAATCTTGATCTTCCTACTATGATGCCAAAAATCATTTTAATTGTTTTTTGGATGCCTTATCGATATCCTTTAAGCTTATCGAGTCACTTCCGAGCAGTCAAAACCATAAATGCATGGCGAACTATGAGTTGTGACTATAGGCTCAGTATTTTGGGGTTAAGCCTTTTATCTTGGGATAGGGGATGATTCTTTGTAATATTGCATTATAACAGTTCCCATGTGTAAACACAACATTTATGCGTTGGGCCCTTTTGAATATTAGAACTTCAGTGATCGACAATTTCACAAATGTTGCATTTGGTTGCACCCTCGAAAACTTGCGATCCTCGATATATGACGTGGCCCGATTCCATGTGGAGAGGGGATGAGGGAGGGCCCGCGTGAGGTCTTAACACATAAAACCTTTGTTAAACCTTTTCCACGAAACATTTTATTTAAGCACATGAAACATATATATTCATGTCACTGCCCCTTGTGCTGATAGCTCTTGGTTCCTTTGAGTCTTCAGAACCGTGGGCCAGCCCCCACATCAGAGCCCCTCTGTTGGCGATTTCCAATCAATGGATATATTTTGGTGTACAACATTCAAATTTGCCGATCGCCCTTTCTTCTTAGTGCCTAGTACTTTGGCTCCCCTAGTGACCATAAGCCAAATCCCGTATCATAGCCCCTCAATCAGAGGTTATCAATAAGAGATTTCACTCCAATGCACAATATGCCTCAACCTCTAATCGATGATCTTCGATACATGACATCATCACTACCACATCAACTCCATTTGTCGCCTTGTGAGTGGTGACACATTTCACTCTCTTTTGGCCTATTGTGACCTGTGAAAATGTTGAATCTTCCTACCATGTGTCCACCATATGACCACGTCATGATGATGTTAGCCACCACGTGGGCTTATTGAAACCCATTATTGACTACCATGTGTATCCTATCAGACCCAACCAATGTTCACCACATGTCCTTTATCGGATCCAGCCTTTATCTGCGATGTGTCCCTTTGGAAGGAGAGAGGAAAGGAATGGCTATACTCTATTTTGCGATGAATTTCCTATGTAAATTTATTTTGGTGTTTCCCAGGGTTTTAACACTGTTGGACACCTAATCCTAAAGGGTTAGCGTGGAAGCCGAATGGACAAGCAGTCCAAGGGACCTTAGGATCTGAATCCCAACGGTCACCAAATGTACTATAAATGTATATCAAATTGTTAATAAAATACACTGAATGATTTATCTTTCATATTGTTTTCCTATTGGTTCTCCCTGACCATGTCTGTTTAACATGGTATCAGAGCCATGATGTGTGGCCTGTGTAATTGCCTTGAATAGTGCTGGCCTGTTTAAATCTGCCTGCCTGTTCTTCTGAATACCTCTTACCTGCTCCATACAGTACACTGACTCTACACACCTGCGCTGCACCTCCTTATTAAACGCTGGTCTATCACCTGTTCTGACATTACTGAAACGCTGTTGCCTGAAGGAAATAAGAAACGCTCTCTGACAAGAAAGGCTGCCTGACATAAGAGGAGAAACGCTCCCTGAAGCTGCACAGCACAGAAAGAGGAATGCAGGAATATGAATGTACATTGCATTGTGGTAGGTACAGTAAAGCTTAGAATATCGCATAAGTATTAACTTGCATAGTTCTGTACGATTCGGCTTTTCTCGTTTTGTGTTTACTTTTGAAAGGCGGAAACGAAGGATCTCCGGAATACCGAGGGATTATTCTCTTCTCCACACTGTATCCAAGCAATTCTGGATACTTCAAAAGATCAGCCACTGTATACCCTGTAGATTTGACTACAAAATCCACATGACGTTTCAAATTTTCTTCTGAATACGCCAGAATACCTGGATTCCGCCTTAATAACTCTGGAATTTGTTTTTCCGAGAATCCTAAACTTCTCAAATATTGTAGCCTTTTATCTATGTGTTCTTTCCTTAACCCCAACATCGCACGCAAACCGCTTCGATCCCTTCTTAAACCCCAAACTCTCGACCTGTTTAAATGACTCCTGTTTAAAGCTTCTTCCATATTATGACTTGATTTTGCACGAAGCAATAACCCCTTGTGGTGTCTAAAGCCTTTTGCGATATCTTCTTGTGATAAACCGCATCTGTTGACGAGAAATGCTGTGACAACATCCCTCTCTAGTTGGGTTGTGGATGGGTTTGCTTTTAGAGCGCAGAAATTGTGGAATGTTATGTGGGATTTGACAGTAACTGCAAATGCAACATGAGGGATTGTCGTCGATAGTCGTTTCCATATGTTCATCGCCACCATCATGTCTGCAGACGGAAGAAGTCGAGAGCGGTTGCAGAAGGTCGGTGAAGGTTGGAAAGCAAACCGAAAAGTTTGGGAGAGCAAAGCTAAAAGAATAGGTGAGCAAGGGAACACGGTTTTATTAGGGTTTGAGAACCGCTACACAACCGTGACTGAGCAGGGATTTATGAGGATTTAAAAGTAAATTCAACGGCAGTGTAACCAGTGAATATTTTTAATCAAGCAAAGGAAATCACTTGAGAAATGGAGATATAAATTTTTAAGAATGATTTGCTGATATCCATGATTCTGGAATAAATAATTGCTGTTAAAATGGGATTAGGATTAGGCTTAATGGGCAAGGTAACTTTCATGAAACAAGTCATGGCAGATATTACTAATCTGGAAGATTGAGATTTTATATAATGCAGGAAAGCAATTTTTCTTAGGACATCAGAGTTTGTTTACTTTAAAGAGACTTTGAATTGGCCCTTGTAAAGAGTTTTCTTTACCTGCAAACAGGGTTTGATGTATCGTTATAGTTACTTTTATTCCTAGTATTGATGATCTCGCCTGTGTTTCCAAATTTCTAGTAATTTGGAAAAATGCAAATCGCTATATAAGATAAAGTCCCACTCTATCTTAACTCTATACATAAATCCTAAATGGGCAAATATTGAACAGGTTAATGCAACCTACATAGAGTGCACCTAGAAAGCAATGTAAAGAAATACTTCACTAATATTCATGATTCAGTAATATTTGGTGCCATCATATGTTTTAAAGAATACACCTACAGTAAGCCATGTACCCTGAAACTCAATGAAGCAGTGAAATTCTTGTTTGAATATTGTGAAAATATTGCCAGTGGGTGAAATGTCTTAAGATGAATATTTGATCAGCATTATGAAGTGAATTTGAAGCAATTTTGAAGACATTTTTTGGCAGTCATTCTAGGAACAGTTTCTTGTAGAGATTTTGGAGCAGTTTCTTGTAGAGATTTTGCATGATTTCCATAACAGCCAGATGCTCTGAAGTTTGAAGTTGAGGACAACACTCATCTTCACATTTATATATTTTTTTGCATTGGTCCTGCTCCATCAACCACTTTCGCGACATTGTTGACACTTGACAAGCCCTTACAAGATCTTGTAGTAAGAGTACAATATTATTTTTCTGTTGTTGCTGCCTCAGTTGTGTTTTTTAAGTGACATTGAAGAAAAATGGACAGACTTGAAGATGCATTAAAGTTATTGAATATCCTAATTCATTCCACTGTTGATGAGATGGTCAAAGTTAACAAAGAAACTCTCTTTGACATCCAAACCTCTCTGCAAACTGCACATGAGAATATTGAGTTTTTGCAGCTTGAGACAAAGCTGCAGCAAGAAGAACTACAGCAATGGAGTCATCTTTCTGAACCTGTTTATGTTCAGAAGATTCAAACAGACTCCCATAAACAACAAGTTAATAATGCAGCAATTGTACATGCGGATGCAGAAACTCAGTCTGCACTTCCCAAGCCCATCATCAGACCTTGGGAACAACTTGTCCAAAACAAGCACAGAACCGGTCTTGGATATGACAAGGACTTGTCCTTTCATATTCCAGACTACTCAAAACCCATTCAGTTTCAGAGTGCTGGTTTCATTTATGACAGTTCACCTGCTCCTCATGACAGTTCATCTACAACTGTTCCAGACTCTGCTCCTCTCCCACAACAACAACAACAACAACAGATCGTGAAATGCCAACACTGTGATCGAGTTGGCCATCTGAAAGATCACTGTTTTGATCTTCATCCATGTAAGCACTGCCATAAAACTAGTCATTCTTCACACAGATGCTTTAGAAACAAACGTCCT
>APFE030137278.1:0-32548 GCA_000404065.3 Pinus taeda
TATGCTAACAAAAGTTGTAACCAGGGAGAAACTGAGAATATGCTCAGTTTCAATTGGTCTTCAAGTATGATGAAGAAGATGAGAAACAGCCAGGTCCAAAGAGGATTCATTGTCCAGCAAATGAAGCAGCGGTGGAGTTGCTATAATCAGTATCCAAGTGGGAGATTATTGGGTGTGGATCCTGATTGTCTTCCGTATTCAAAGGTATCACCACGTTGGACCCCAGTTCGAAATGGGGCGGCAATGCCACTCCTAAAATATTCACTGCAGGGGGGGTCCAAGGGGGGGCCATCATTAGGCGGAGATATGACAATAGAAGTTATGTTTAATTTAGGGTTTTTTGCCCTAGAATGCAACCCCTCACTATATATGAGGGAATTGTATTGCGTCTATGGAGATCTATATTCTGAGTGAGAAAGAGAGAGGAGATTGAGAGCGAAGAGGGTGTTACAGCGGATCTGTTGTAGGTTGTATTTCTTCAATTTGCTGGATAATATAAAAGGAAGGACTGGTTGTTTCTCCGTGGACGTAGCCCAAACTAGGTGAACCACATATATCTGTGTCTCTCTTGTTTTATGCATTTTCTGTGTTTATATTTCTGCAATATTTTATGTGTTCCATTGCTCTATAATATATAATTTTATAACAAGCAGGAGAGAACATGGATCATCCAATATACTATGCAAGCAAAAATCTCTCCACAACGGAAAAAACTACACAACAACAGAACGAGAAGCTCTAGCAATGGTCTACTCTCTCCAAAAGTTTAGTCACTACTTGTTGGGTGTGCCATTTAAATTTTTCATAGACCATTCTACACTAAAGTACTTAGTAAACAAGCTGGTACTGGAGAGAAGAATATGCATATGGCTATTATTATTTCAAGAGTTCACATTTGAAGTAGTTGTTAAGACAGGCAGACTGAATGTAGGCCCATATCACCTTTCTTGCCTAGAAACAGGGGAGAATAATAAAGCAATAGACGACTGGTTACCTGATGTCGATTTATTCAGGATAGAATCCATACTCAACCACCTGCAGGAAATTGCTACTTTGCTCACAACAGGCAGTTGTCCACAAGGATACACCACAACGCAAAAAAGGCACTTCGTGGTCAGAGCAGTGGATTACCAACTCATAGCAGGACACCTTTACAAAATGGGCTTAGATCAGATACTCAAACATTGTGTCCTATAGCACGAAAGAGATTATATCTTATGGGAGTGCCACACAGGGTCACGAGAGGCCATGTAGGGGGTAAGGAAACTACAAGGAAGATAATACAAGTAGGACTGTGGTGGTCTATGGTACATAAGGATTCGAAGGCATTCACTAATGAATGCGATGTCTGTCAAAGATTTGGAAGGCCTTCTCGACGCGATGAGCTACCACTACACCCGGTCCATACGGTGCAAATATTCGATAAGTGGGTGGTAGATTTCATTGGTCCAATCTCCCCACTAGCACATCGCTCCAAAGCCCGATACATAATTGCCACCACAGAGTACTTGTCAATGGGTAGAAGTCGTGCCAGTAAAATGTAGAATTTTCACCTGTAGATCAAACTGATATATGCAATGTACTAAAGCATAATACTTAATCTAGTTCTACAAAACATTAAGCGGAAGCATAATTTATTTCATGAGCAGCATCAAGCATAAACACATATAACTGATCAAGAGAAATAATCACACATAACACAAGATATATCACTAGGGAAACCACCAGCATGAAACCCCAACATTGTATTATCAATCAAGTGAAAATCCTCTTCTATTTACAAAAAGAATCAGCTCAAGAGCTATCCTGTACTCTCTGCAATCAAAAGATGAAGATCATAGACTCCCTATGCCTCAATATATAGGCCACAAGTCCTCCAATCCCCTATTTCCTTACGCAATTTTGATTGGGGTCCAATTACAAAACATATGTGAATTGGCCCCAAATCATAATTGTTGTCAACCTCGGGTCCAACTACGCAATCCTTGAGGACACTAGTTCCTCCTGCATGCAAGAACTACTTACTAGAAATATCCAAGCATCTGATAGTACATTGTCCCTCATGTGATCTCAACTAGGTATCTGTCTGAACTGCCATGCATCAGTTATCCATGAGAGAATACTCAGTTATCTGAAAATAATAGTTGTCACATGCATGCAACCATTAAGAAACTATATCTCATTATTTTAACAACTTGTTAAAATAATCTAGCTGGACTTGACTAAGTTAAACTATGTCAACCGATTTTCTCATTATACAACTCATACTTAATTCCTCAATTAGTGGGACAACTAATTGCATGTTCTCACAAAGACTTCAAATTTAATTTTCCATAACTAATTAACTCATGGAGATTAATGAATTAATATTTTAAACTGTTGGTAAGACCAAATTCGTTTTTACGTCCTATAGTTAGACCAAGGACTACTAAAAATAGGAAGGGACCCAGAAATGCTATTTTTAGAAGATTTTATTTTTAGCAGTTTCACCTCTCACCCAAGGTGGCCAAAATGCTCATTGGCCAAACTACTATTTTTAGAAGTGCTACTTTTAGCAATTCTATTTTTAGCACTTTTTAAATTTAGCATTTCTTGTTTCACACTTTTCAACACTCCCTCTCAACAAGAAAGGGATTATCAGCAACCCCGATCCTGTCTCTAAGGAACTCAAACTTTCCCTTTGACAATGCCTTTGTCAAAATATCTGCATCTTTTTCCTTGGTTGAAATGTACAACAACATCATGATCCTCTTGACCACACAATCCCGTAGATGATGATAGCGGATATCTATATGCTTGGACCTGTCATGAAACATTGGATTCTCAGAGAGTTTAATGCAACTCTGATTATCACAATATATCACGGTAGGATCCATCATCTGACCAAACAATCCCACTAGAATCTTCCTCATCCAGATGGCCTCACATGCAGCCTGACTCGCAACCATGTATTCAACCTCCGCTGAGCTAAGTGCAACTAATCTCTATTTCCTACTATACCAAGAAACTACAGCTGGCCCAAGGTTGAAGATTCCTCCAGAAGTGCTCTTCCTATCTGATGGACTACCTTCCCAATCTACATCCGTGAAGCCTTGGAGCTTCACTCCCTCTGTCCTCCTGTACCATAATCCATACTGTGTAGTGCCTCTGAGATATCTCAGCACATGATTTTCCACCTTCCAAAATAACTTGGTTGGCTGAACCATAGCTTGACTCATCTGGTTCACCGCAAAGCACAAATCTGGTTGTGTGTTCGCCAGATAAATGAGTTAACCCACAAGCTGCCGATGAACTATAGCAGCTACTACCTCACCTGAAGTAGCATCCTCCTTCCTCTAGTTACCTACTAGAGGAGTCTCCATGGGCTTGCACATCTCCATGTGGAAGCGCCTGAGTATATCATTCACATACTTGCCTTGAGACACAAATACTTCCCCATCTCTCTACCACACCACCATGCCTAGAAAGTAGTGCATGAAGCCCATGTCCTTCATCTCAAACTCTCTTGCAAGGTCCTCCTTGCAAGACTTGATCAACTGATCATCACCTGTCAAAATTAGATCATCGACATAAAGTACAATAATCAATAGCTTACCTTCTACCATGATGTGGTAGAGGTTCACATCTACTTCACTCTTGGTGAAGCCCAACCCAGTGAAATAGTTGTCGATCCCGGTATACCAAGCACAGGGTGCTTGCTTCAGCCCATACAATGCTTGCTTGAGCCAGCACACATGCAACTCATGATCGAAGGTCTCAAATCCCTCAGGCTGCTCTATGTATACCTCTTCCTCAATCTCCCCATTGAGGAAAGTTGTCTTCACATCCATCTAATGGATCTTCCAACCCATCTATGCTGATAGTTCTAGAATCAATCTGATCAATGAGTAACTTGCAATAGGAGAAAAAGTCTCATCATAGTCAATCCCCTCTACCTTTAAGAAACCATGAGCAACAAACCTTGCCTTGTGTTTCTCAATATTGCCATCAACTACCTACTTTACCTTGTAAAGCCATCAGGAAGTAAACACTGACTTGTCCCCCAGTCTAGGAACAACATCCCACACCTTGTTCCGCATGATAGAATCATACTCCTCTACCATCGCATCCACCCAAACTGGTTGTTGTAATGCCTCCTCAAAAGAAGAAGGTTTAGTCGCTACACATTCCCCAACCAGGGCCATGTAGCCAGTGTATCTATCGAGAGATCTCCTCTGTCTGTGGTGAGAGGATGGCTGCCCCACATTCTCTCTCGCATCCTGCATCAATCTGTCAACTTCCCATGAGCATTTCCGCCCATCTCTGGAAGACTCTCTAGCAGTGGTTATCTCCACTACTGGAATGTCTACATGCGGTTGCTCTGCATCATCAGGAGGCTCCTCCTCCTTAGGAACTAATAGTTCCTCATCATCACCATGCAACTTGAGCTCCCTCTCAAGTGACACTCACATGGCTCGCTTCTTATCAAACTTCATATCCCTGCGCACTATAGTCCTCTGACTGGTAGGCAGAAACACCCGATAGTTGTGAGGTGTATCTGTGTACCCCACAAGTATTCCCATCTCAGCTGTTGGGTCTAGCTTCTCTTGAGCATCTTTGGTCACATGACAGTAAACTGGTGATCCAAATATGCGAAAGTGACTCACATCTGGTCGTTTCCCTGAAAAAGCCTCCATAGGTGTCTTCAACCCCAAAATACGATGAGGACTTCTATTATGAAGATACACTGTTGTATTGCATGCCTTAGCCCACAGATGAAGTGGTAGGCCTCGGTCATGCAACATCGCTCAAGCTGCTCCCACAATAGATCTGTTCTTCCTTTCGACCACCCCATTCTGTTGTGGGTTATGAGGTGCCGTGAGTTCCCATTTAATTCCTTCTAAAGCACAAAAGTCCTTAAATTGTTGAGAAACATACTCTCCACCATTATCACTCTGCAAGGACTTTACTTTCTTCCTTGATTCTTTCTCTACCAAAGCTCTGAACTCACAAAACTTCAAGAAGGTTTTATCCTTCTTTTGCATGAAGTAGATCCAACATCTACGAGAAAAATCATCAACAAAAATAACGTAGTACCTATGCTTCACGGTGGAGGCTATAGAGAAGGGCCCACATACATCTGAATGAAATCGCTCCAGAACTGCTCCTACTCTACTATCCTGATCATGAAAGGAAGCTTTTGCATACTTACCCAAAGTGCAACCTTTGCATGTGCATGTTTGCTCCAGCTTGCACTTGGGTAATCTGGTAGAAATTTGCTGCATGATCTTCAAGGCCCCATGATGCAATTGGCCTAGTCTCCTATGCCATAACTCGCCAATATCTTGGCCATGCACCACCTCTGCTTTGGAACTCAATGTAGCACAATCTTCTACCTATAACTTATAGAGATTCTTAATTCAAATCCCAATCTATTTGGTATGTCCAGTGCCGATATGCCTTAGAAAAACCTTTCCCAAACTAAAGACTACATCATAGCCTTTATCCTCAAGCATAGAAAAAGACATAAGATTCTTTTTCAGCTCTGGTACGTACATAACATTAGAAAGAGTGAGGGGAGAACCATGCTCTCTCTGAAACATAATTGTAACTTCACCTGAGAAACGATACTTTCCATCATCGCCCATCTCGATTCGTATCTGGAGATCCTTCTCCTCCAAAGTGCTGAAAATATTCTTGTCACCTAACATGTGGAAAGAGGCTCCACTGTCCCAGTACCAAACACATCCCATGTTGGATGAAACCATGCATACAATAAGTGAGAAATCTATCTCAAACTGTGAAGCTACTGCATCACCATCAGATTCCTTGGAGGAACCTTTCTTGGACTTCTTCTTTGGGCAATTAGTAGCATAATGGCCCAACTCATGACAATGAAAGCATCTCACCTTTGACTTGTCAAACTTCTTCCCTTCTTGAGAAGACTTGGATTGGGATGCCTTCCCTTTCCCTTTCTTAGCTTTAGATGTTAAAGCCAAGTTCTCTTCATCATCATTCTTTGATGAAGAAGCTCCATCCCTAGTTCTCCGTCTGATCTCCTCCTGCATCAAATATGATCATAGTCATTCCGAATCTGGCAGTTGTCCCTTCCATTCATTGAGTCCTGGTAGCTATGCTAGCTCTTAGGAAGGCCAAGGAGTGCTAGACTCACCATATCATCATCAGCTGTAGTGACCCCTACACTTGCAATCTCATCTCTACAGGTGGTGAGCTTGTTTAGGAACGTAGAGATAGTGTAACCCTTTTCACACAAAGATTTATTTTGATATAAATCTTTCAATTTTTTCCACATTGCATGTGGAGTCTCCTTCCCATGGAGGCTCGAAATTATGTGATCTCTAACTCCCTCCAGGATGATTCTCCTAGCTCTAGCCACACACTTCTTCCATTCCACCAGTTGGTTGGCATTAGTAGGCTTAGGGACTTCTTGATCAATGAAGTCCTTAAGGTCATTATCTTCCAATACTGCCTCCATGCGATCCTTCCAAGCTATGTAGTTTGAGCTTCCATTAAGGGCATACTCAAGCCTCAAACCATAGAAAGCCATCGGTGAAATAGATGTGATAAGAACTGAGATCTATATCTCGAATAATAAACTTCAAATTTCTCTTACCTGTATACTGTTCTTCCTTGATCACCTATGCTCTGATACTATGTAGAATTTTGACCTATAGATCAAACTGATATATGCAATGTACTAAAGCATAATACTTGATCTAGTTCTACAAAACATTAAGCAGAAGAATAATCGATTTCATGAGCAACATCAAGCATAAACACATATAACTGATCAAGAGAAATAATCACACATAACACAAGATATATCACTGGGAAAGCACCAACATAAAACCCCAACAATATATTATCAATCAAGTGGAAATCCTCTTCTGTTTACAAAAAGAATAAGCTCAAGACCTATCTTGTACTCTCTGCAATCAAAAGATGAAGATCATAGACTCCCTATGCCTCAATATATAGGCCACAAGTCCTCCAATCCCCTATTTCCATGTGCAATTTTGATTGGGGTCCAATTACAAAACATATGTGAATTGGCCCCAGATCATACCTATTGTTAACCTCAGGTCCAACTAGCAATCCTTGAGGACTCTAGTTCCTCTTGCATGCAAGAAATACTTACTAGAAATATCCAAGAATCTAATAGTACATTGTCCCTCATTCGATATCAATTGGGTCTCTGTATGAACTGCCATGCATCAGTTTTCCATGAGAGAATACACAGTTATCTGAAAATAATAGTTGTCACATGCATGCAAGCATTAACAAACTATATCTCATTATTTTAACAACTTGTTAAAATAATGTAACTGGACTTGACTAAGTTAAACTAAGTCAACTGATTCTCTCATTATAGAAATCATACTTAATTCCTCAATCAGTGGAGAGAATCAAGGATAAATTCCCTAATCAATGGGACAACTAATTGTATGTTCTCACAAAGACTTCAAGTTTAATTTTCCATAACTAATTAACTCATGGAGAATAATTAATTAATATTTTAAACTGTTGATAAGACCAAATTCGTTTTTACTTCCTATAGTTAGGCCAAGGACTGCTAAAAATAGGAAGGGACCCAGAAATGCTATTTTTAGAAGATTCTATTTTTAGTAGTTTCACCTCTCACCCAAGGTGACCAAAATGCTCATTGGCCAAACTGCTATTTTTAGAAGTGCTATTTTTAGCAGTTCTATTTTTAGCACTTTCTAAATTTAGCATTTCTTGTTGCACACTTTTCAACATAAAAGACTACACATCAAAAACCATCACGTGATTCATCTTTGAAAATATCATCTCAAGGTTCGGATGCCCCAGGAGTCTCACAAGCGACCAGGGTACACACTTCCTGAACAAGACAATTCTGGTCCTGTTAACAACTTTTATGGTACAACATCACAAGAGTAGCCCTTACCATCCACAAGCAAATGGTGTAGTACAAGCATTCAACAAGATACTGGAAAGAGGGCTAACCAAAATAGTATCAACCAACAAAGATGACTAGGATGAAAGAATTCCAGTGACACTCTAGGCATATATAACAACATTTAAAATACTCCAAAAACAAACTCCATTCCAACTAGTATACGGTAGAGAGGTGGTGGTGCCAGCAGAGTTCATACTACCCAGCATGTTGATTTCAGAGACAACAGGAATGACTGATAGTAGTGCCTTCTGGGATAGACAGAGCCAGCTGTTATAGTTCGATGAAATACGTTTCTTCGTGGAGTTCCATCAATCTATCGAGAAACGAAGATAGAAGGCTTGGCACAGTAGGCACATCAAGAGGAAATCGTTTAGAGTCGGTGACCAAGTGCTCCTCTATGACAGCAAGTTCCTCAAGTTCCCAGGAAAACTACAGATGCACTGGTTAGGCCCGTTCATAATTTCACATATAAAATAATCGGGTGTGGTAAGACTCGTGTAACTAGATGGAGTCCTACTACCAGGATGGGTGAATGATGCACGACTGAGACCATTCTGCAAAAAAAAAAAAAGAAAAAAAAAATCTCATAATAAGGTTGCAGCCAGTAGAGAGATATTGCAACCCATTTGTTGTCAGGGGGGCGGTAGTGTCAGTAGAGTCAACAAGCCTAGTTGGCAAGAATAGTAGCCATGTGTGTCAAAAACCATCAACATAATACACATAGGTTTGAACTATTTCCAAAATTGATGGCCGCACATGCACCCGTCCCATCTGTTGTACCAGTACTTATTTCCTGATTAAGTAATCAATAAGGCAACTGTCAAGGTAGGGTCGCAAAATCTTTCCTATTAAGCATAGAATTAGTTAATAAATAAGCCCATCATGGCAAAATAAAGACGCCATGCAGCCCACTCTGTACTTTCCAAGCCCACGTCAGAGTTGGCATGTACCAGTCAGCCGACGATCGCAAAAAGATAAATAGAATACATGGAAAGGCCGCTAGAGTAATTAGTTCATTAAAGACTCATAGGTCAAGGGATGTCGTGTCAGAGATGGCTACATAAATCTCAGGAGAATGCATGGATTGGTAGAATTTCAAACACCAGAAGGATTCCAGGAGCACTCGGAAGAATAGGAGAAGGACAAGAGAAACAGAAGACCACCAATGCAAGTTGTTTACAGAAGAAGGGAGACAATGGCAAAGAGAATCATATCAGTCCCACAAACCACTCTAGATGCAAGAATTGAAGTTTTGGATGACTTGCATTGGAAATATGACCGGTCAAGCCTCATCAACAACGACTTCACAAACGAGTTCCAATTCCTAGCAATGAAAAAGGATGTATATGCGGAAGAATTTCAATGGGAGGATGGAACTAGGGCCTCTAGAATCAGGGGAGACTTCAAAGGGCTACAGAAATCCACATTGTTCAACTTGAGAAATCTACCTGTGTTCGGCACCCAGCTGGCCGCCATGCAGTGTACCAAGATATTAGCGAGCAGGATGCATGAAGGTTCATTATGGCTGGATAGGGAATGCCTGATCCATGCCAAAGATATCTATCGATTGACCGGGTTGGCAAACATGGGGAATGCAGTAAGCACAACATTCCAGGCTAGGGCCAAGCAAGTTAAGAAACCAAAAGAGGACAACATCTACACCCGCTATGGGATAGAGCTAGGGAGAAAAGGTGCAAAGCTAGACAAAATCAACAAGGATAACATTCGGTTTTCCTGCTACCTTATTGTAGGAAAGACGATGACGAACTTCAAGAGAAACGAGTGCACACTGGACACAGTGTTAATAGTAGAACACTGCTGCCAAGGTGAGATACTCAACTAGGAAGCCTTCATACTCAACGAACTCTTTGAGGCATGTGAAGATGTCTACTGGTGGAGCTCTTGCTTTGTGTTCAGATATTTGGTAATGATGTTGGAAATGTGGAATTAGAGGCCACTACCAGAGAGGCAGATGGCAACTATTACTGAAGATTAGCCAATTGTGCTCAAATATGAACCATGGAGGGAATCGTGGGATCCCAACATAAAAGAGATAAATGAAACAGCCTTTAGGAGCTGGTACGCACAGATGTTGGACACCATTTAGTCCATGGAGAGAATACCCGAGACTCTCCTGGATGAGTTCTCGAGTGACCTCTTGTTCAGGGCCTCACACATGCATACTTATCTCAGACCACGGTGTGTCAACCCCACCAAATTAAAATTAAGGCCACAAAGATTTAGCCTAATAGAGGAGGCCTTGCGCAGAGAAGTAGAGTCCTAGCAGGGAGTGGCCTACGAAATAACAGAAGGGAAGCCCAGGTACTTGTTCGAAGCTCTGGTGCCATAGAACCAAGAGGGAGATGGGGTAGAAAGCAGCAACAAAAGGGCAAACACTAAAGTACTCCAACCAATGCTTCTCCAAATGGAGGAGAAAATGTTCGAGGTAAGAAAGACAATCACAAGCTTCAAGCCAGGTGAGGGTGACTATCCCGAACATTTTCAAGGTTCAACTATGTTGTTCCCCATTATAACGCCACCCCTCTCAATAGCACTTCCTACGGGTGTAGCCTAGGTTCCTTCCATGACACCAGTACCCAAGCCACAAAAGAAGCGAGTTATTGCACCCCCCATGTCCAAAATCTGGCTTCCAAAAAGCTGAAAGTTAGCACCCCAGCCCTAGTCATCGATCTCACTATTGAGGTCGAACACCAAAGCAACTACCATAATCAAGGAAATCCCTAACACCGTAGCCACTGTATTACATCAGTCATGGGAGTCATCCCCTAAACAACTTCCACCGACGCAATGGTGTCCGAGCTCTTCCCCTTCGGCCATAGGAGACTAACTGCGGAAGCAGAAGTTCAGTCAACTGACTGGAAAGAAGGTGCAACCTCGACCTTAGGGATGCCAACCACTGAGAGTACAACATCGATGTTGGGACTGGAGCCACTAACTAGAAGATGCTTGGATACCAGTTGGCAGGGAGAAAGGACTTGCCCATACCTACCTGCTCTCCCTATAAAGATCATAGTCCCCCCAAACCCTAGTATCACCCTAGCCACACCACATTTTACCACGCCATCCCAGTAAGAGCATTCAACTACCTCACATTCTGATAAATCCATTACAAGCGGCCTACCCTTACAGCAACAATTTCCAGAACCAGACACAATGAGGGCTGATACACTCGATCACTGGTCATCAGCCCAGTTATTTCTTTCATTCAGCAAGTCGTCCACAAGGCCAAGGGCCTGCATGAGAAATTGGCTAAGGAGCATGAGCAGCAAAAGATGCAATTGCTCGCAGTAACAAAAGAATGAGATCGCCTACAAGAGGAAAATACAGGGTTGCAAGCACAAGTGGATCAGCTTACTCAGAGATTCCAATCTATGTTGCCAACCGTCATCGAAGCCAACATGGAAGCACCAGCGAACATGTCCACCTGCTCCTTGATCGACTTCTACGATCATATACAGACAGTGTGCATATGCCTAGCAACCATAAACGCAGAAATGAAGAGGAAGCTAGAGACCATAAGGTCTGCATTGCCATACCCTATAGAAATTTATGCACGCTTGGTTGAAAGCATGATACGAGAGCTCGAGACAAAGAAACAAGTACTAGCTGATGCCCTCACTGATGGATATGCCTTAATGGGCAAGGTCCACGACTGGTCAAGCATTCTAGCTCTGAAGAATCACCAGGTCTACCCATTACGAGAGAAGATTCAATCCATGTTTGCCAACACAAGGGAATGCAAAGATCCTACTCAGCTCCAGCAACTAAATGAACAAATCGATGTCCTCCAAGCCCAGATTGACACAACTGAGGAGGAGTTGGCCAAGATGAAAAGCGTAATCCAGGACATGCGGCCCCTGGTTTGGATGCAAGTCCTGCTATTAAAAGAGGCATGTGATTTAAGCAGCCAACAATTGGAAGGCCTATAGATCGAATGACCGACAACCTAACATCACAATTAGCCAAGGCATTCACACAAGGTGCAGATGCACTTCTCGCAAACTGGGACTTGGCTATCCAGTGATACAATGAGTTCAGGAAGCAGATGACAACAATAGTCCCCGAGTTGGAGCCTTCGTTTGGAATAGAGGAGCCACAAGGTCAAGAAAAGGCCACAGAAACAACTACCACACAACAGGCTAGGATTGAAATGGAAGATATGCATATTCCGCAAGAAAGTATCGCAGCTACAGAGGTGCTGACAAAACAGACAGTGGAAAGAGTGCCGATAGCAACACAACCGCCACCCGTAGAACCCATGGAAACAATAACAGATCCATTGGAGGTCAAAATGACTTGACTCAAGGATGAGTCAAGAAATCATGGTCGGGGCCTATTGGAGCCTTCATTAATTTTGAAGAGTTTTGACCAGTTTTGACCAACTGTAGGGCGAGAAAGGACAAATGGTAGCAATGGTTGGGCGGTGGAACGAGCAGTTGTGGAGAGGTGACGACAAGGTGGAAGCGGAAGGTAAAGGCAACTGAGGAGATGGGAAGGTGTAGAGGTAGCCAAGGAAGTAAGCAGCTGAGTGAGAATTGGCAGTCCAGGTAGCCGGGAAGGATATAAAAAGGGGAAGAATAGAAAGGAAGAGGTTGCTGTTACTGTTGTTGGGTTGTGTTGATCGGCGAGGTTGTTGTTGAAGACGGACCTACCAGATGTTGAAGGATTGGGCTACCAAGGAGGTACGCTGACATAAGAGTAGAAGTAGGAAGTGTTGGAAACTGAGGATCTGGGTTGCAGGGCAGATCTGACCTAAGCTATTGAGCAGGGTATTTTATGTATTGTTGATGGAGAGAGGCCAAGTTATAATGTATTATGTTCTGTTGCTTTAATGTAATCCGAGTTGATGATTGTTAAGACTCATAGTGCATTGCGCATCATGTTCTGTGGCTTATCAAAATTTTAAATAGTCTCCTTGTTGCATGAAGTTGGTGCTTGCTAGATCTATACTAGAATGTTGTTAGTTCTGTGGTATGTATGATGAGTCCTTGTGTATGAGTTTAGGATATCATTATCTTTGTTCCATGTATTATGAATGCATATGTTTATGACCGCCTATGTCCAACTTAGATCCCCTCAATTCCATGTTGAGCCATTCTCCCCTTTTGGTCACAGTGCGCTTTGGGTGAGACTCCTTGCCCTTCGGGGTGAGTTGAAAATGCCAGTATTTTCCTAGACTACAGCGGACCATTGTTGGCCTTCCATGCCTGAACCCGGGATCTTTTCCCTGATGACTCATTCGAGCCAACAGAGGCCCAACATTGGAAGTTGGACCCAGAGATGTAGCCTAGGAGAGGGGTGAACTCCTTTATCACTTTTCTATCTTATGTTTCTGATATGGTATATTTGTTTTTGTTTTTATGTTGTTAACTAAGTTTTAAAACCATTATTTTTTGTACTTTTGCAAATTGATCCATTGCCTAAAAGACATAAAATGTTACTTGCAAATTTTCCCATCACCTTCAAGTTTGCATTACATATATGTTTTGTATAAGATCTCAAGGTTACTTTGAAAGTTTGATTTTGTTTGCAAGTGTTTTCATATGCTTATAAGGTTAAAGCTCAAAAGAAGAGAAGGAGAACTTGTGGAGCCAAGGTCTCAAATTGTTTCAAGGATAACACACATATCTCAAGCTTCACCAATCATGGCACATGAAGAAGGTCATGAAGGGATATCTGAAGATGAGAGAACTTTCAAAAAATATTTCTTTGAAATGTCTAAAATGGTGAAAGTTATTTATGATGAGAGGAACTCAAGGTTACAAGGAGGGATCACAAAACCTCCAAAAGGAAATGGAGGAAATGTAGACAAACCTCCAAAGAGGAATGGAGTATATGGTGACAAGCCACCACCTTCACCTCCATCTTCATCCTCATTCTCATCCTTGTTTTCATCCTCCTCTTCTTCTACTTCTTCCCCTTCACAAACACCTCCAAATTCTCCAAAGGGACATGGTAAAACTTCTTAAATTGTTAAATATTGACATAAAGTTTGAATTTCCTATGTATGATGGAGAGGTAAATGCTGAGAAATTAGATAATTAGGATCGTTGGTTTGAAGTTTATTGCAAGATACAAAGAATCAAAGATGATGAAACCAAAATTCAGCTTGCTTCTCTTAGGGTTGAAAGTGCATGATTTATTTGGTGGGAGGAAAAAACTAAAGAGGACATGAAGAAAAGTGGTAAGTTTTTATCCTCTTGGAATGATTTTGTTGTTACAATAAGAAGACAATTTTATCCATTAGCATACATGCAAAAAGCTATAATGGATTGGCAGAACCTTAGACAAGATAAGGGTCGAAATGTGCAAAGCTATACTCAGGAGGTTAGGAAAAGAGCTTTGATTCTCCCAATACACTCTACTCAAATACATTGGAGGTTTGCATAGTTATTTGAGACTCACATTTCTCATGTTTAACCCTACAAAGTTAGATGAATTTTGTGTATAGGCAACTCATTTAGAAGCAAGAGGGAAGATTTTTTTTGAAGAAACTAGTGAGAAGCCATTTAAGTCTAGAGATAAAGGAAAAGGGAAGTTCAAAGGCAAGGATAAAAAGAATGATTAAATCAAGAAAGAGGGAGAAAAAAAAACATGTAAACATTGTTCAAAAGAAGGGTATGATGAAGATCACTATTGAAAACTTCATCTCGAGATGAGACCCAAAAAATTTTAACAACAAGGAGAAAGAAAATAATGCTACAACTACACAACAAGATTAAGGATCTTATTTTAGAGATGAAACAAAAATCATAGCCATGGGATTGAAAGGTAAGGATTCTATTGCAAGTACTATTTCTTCTAGCAAGCCCATTGAAACTCAAAATGAAAGAGAAAGACTAGAGCTTTTCCATATTAGAGTCATCACAAAACATAACAAAGTAGATACTTTGTTTGATAGTGGATCACGAGAAAACCTTATTTCAAAAGACATTATCAAGAAACTAAATTTGGAAAACATTTCTCATCCTAAACCTTATTCTTTGGTTTTGGTATGTGACAACCCCAAATTGCAAGTGAAAAGAAAATGCATACTTAAATTTTCCATCTATTGGGCATGGAACCCCCGCAAGGCATGTTTTGGGGCTCAAAGCCCAAGTTTTGATCTAATATTGTTGTCAATACTTCGCGAATTGCGGACACGGAGCGCGAAATGTATGATAGAGTCACAGGTTTTTCCGCCCTAGTCTTGTAATGTAATGTCAACCTACCCATGGTCCGTGGACCATGGGATTGTATAAATAAAGCGAGGCTCTAAGTGTAAAAGATAAGTAATAGATAGTGAAGTAGAAGCAAAGAGCAAGAATCTAAGTGTCTAAGTGTGTCTTGGGTCATAGAGTAGGAGAAGGCTCTACAACTGAGTGCGCAGAGGCCTAGTAGTCTGTAGCTGAGTGCACGGACCCCTGCAGTTGAGTGCACAAGGCGAAGTCGAGTCTATAACTGAGGAAGAAAATAATAAAGAGAATTTTTATCTTAATTCTATGTATCTGTTCTGGGTTATTACATGTTTGATATAAATTGAAAACATATTGTTTATTTACTCCGTGCACCTATATGAATGATTTATATTGCTAAGTATACTTTAACACATACCAGTAGGCTAAGTTAATCAACTAACAATGGAATACTAGGAAGGTCTTAGGTAATAACAGCATTCGGCCCTCGAGTATGGTTGCGCAAAGGTAGCATCTCAGGCCGCGAGGTACGGGTAAGTACACGTAGCGATGTGCAAGCAGGGTCAAACCGCGGACCACTTGAACTCATCAAACATCTCCAGGGTGTTGAAACCTAGTTCTAGCACCCTCCCATACTACTTTGGGTGAGACCTCAGTTCGCGCTCCGTGGAATGTTTCCAAAAGGGCCAGTAGTACCGGGATTTGTTTGGCTAAATCACCTTTGAACCTGGGTCAGGCCCCAACAAGCCAAAAATTGGTTCTGTTACCGGGACCAGGATCTGCATAAGGGATATCTAATGTCATGTCACTGAATCTGACAAAGAAAGAATTTGAAGAGTGGTTGGATAGGAAAATTCATGAGTTCGCGGCACAGGAAAATAGCAATCTGTGAGTATCAAAGAAGGAGTGGTTAGAGTGCTACTTATATATAGAAATCCACAAAATTTTCTTTGCATCCTTCCCCTCTGAGTTGTACAAATGGATCGCGAAGCTAGCAAACAATCAAGGAAGGTGTAGGATTGACAAAACTATTGTGTGGACTCCAGAGTTGGTGCGTAGACTAGAAGCAGCGAAAGACAATATGACACGCGCTATGGACCATTGGCTCAATCGAATTACAGGAGGGTTTATCACAGAGTTCACGGTAGATACTTCAGTCAGCTACAACAATGCGAAACGCCACTTCCTCAAAGAATGGCAAGGTAAGTACATTAAATATTTGAACACTTGGATTAAAATGCTACTGTGTGAAAAGTGGGTTATGTGAATAAATTGATGTTTGGGGCTACACGAAGTGGGAGGATCTATAGAAACAAAGGTAGTGCAGAAATAGAAACTAGCCCCTTGATTTCGCCTCGGTGAGAAAGCGAGGAAGAGCTTGCGAAAGTTTCACCAAGAAGTGTGATCAGTCTAATAAGGTAATGAATTCTGCGCATACCACCCCCACCTACACCAACACCAGTTTCACCATCTTCACCCCCATCTCCACCCACACGACCTCCACCACCACCATAGTTCAATACGGCAAGCGTAATAAATTTTTCGGTGTTCAAAGGAGTAGGAAACGAAGATCTGGACCAATTTTGGTTCGTGGTAAAGGTTGTATGGGAAGCACAAGGATTCATCGATGACAATATAAAGTAGGCAACGTTGGTAAGCGCATTACAGGATTGCACACTGACGTGGTACATTAAGTATTCCAATGACAATCCAAATGTAGGGATCGCGGATATCCAAGTTGTGCTAAACAGGGAATTTAGCAAGCCAAAATCGGAGACACGGTAGATTATCGAGTTTAAGGAAATTGTGATGCTTCTAGGACAGACCCCCTGGGAGATGGATCAGAGACTGAAGGCTATGATTTCCAAATCCAACATGACCTTGACAAATCAGTAGCACCACACATGGTTTGTAGTGTCACTAATGTCACATCTAAGGACCGAGTTGTCACAGCATAAGCTATCCACCCAGGCCAAAGCCTTGGAGATTGCAATGAGACTACACGAGACCCCAATACAAGTTCGTAGTCTAGGAGTCCAACAGATCCAGGTGCAGTTGAAAAATTTGTGTCTAGAGATGCAAAGTTTGAAACAAGACATGACAAATCGCCCAGAAGCACGCGAGGAGGTATGGTGCATAAAGCGTAAAGGCCAGGGACATGACAAGGACCATTGTCCAGTTTTCACGAACTACCTGGCGGTAGGAAGACCAATGCCATTGAGACCAGAGGCACAAGCAAGACTGAGCGCAGTGCCTGCATTATGGTGCATGATTTGTCAGATAGAAGGGAAGCATGTTGTAGATAATTGCCACCTATTACAGAAGTATACACAGACGTTCAGCAGTTGTTCTGTAATTTCTTCAGATCAATAGGCCATGATTAACACACCTGTAGAAGTTATGAACTAATGATGGATCATAACCCTACCTATAGATTTCAGGCCAAAACATGAGCCCTCGATCAAAATGCAGGGATGACATGCACTAGATTTCAGGGGTGCGAACGCGGTCGAGGTGGAATGGGACTAGTAAGGGGACATGGACAGCTGATTTGTTATAATTGTGGAGGGCCAAGGCATTATGCCCATGATTATACAAATCCAACGAGAGCATCATGTTTATATTGTACTCAGTTTGATCATGAGATGGAGGACTTCCCCACACTGATAACGAGGTTGCGCAATAAAGGAACACTCCAGCCTCCCCGACTCAGAACCTGTAAATGATGAGGTTTGAGCTGTACGAAGAGGACCCAAATGTAAATATCATGCTCTGAAGTGGTATCAAGACATAAGATGACAAGGGAAAGCAGCCTGAAGAGAGTGCCTAGTTTCGCAAGGCTCCAACAAAGGAACCAGAGTTCGATTTGGAGCACGTGAAGGAGACATGAATGGAAGCTAAGAAGAGCTTCACAGAGGCCTCCACTTCAGGTAGTAAAGACAAACTAGAACCGGAGATGGCCCCATAAATGCTCACTACCTTTCTGGAGACATGCATGAAGCTGCTACGCAACAGCAAGGCTGTGAAGGGACTGCAAAAACTCATCACTAAGTGTGTTGGGTCAAGAGAACTGTGCGTAGTCCGGAAGCTAGGGAAACACACAACGCAAACAGGGAGGGAGATGAGATTCACTGCAAAAATCAGGGAATATGAAATGGATCAAGTGATTTTAGATCTAGAATTGGATGCAAACGTCCTACCAAAGCAGACATGGGAGCGCATGGGCAGGCCCGCATTGTAGTGGTCTCCTATTCAATTATGAATGGTGAACCAACAAAATACCCTACCGATGGGAAGATTGTAGGGAATAATGGTAGATATCAAAGGTACGAGCGCGCCGCAGATCTTGAAGTGATAGAGATTGTTGATGACAACAATCCCTATCCTGCACTACTCGGGATAGATTGGGCCATTGACATGAATGGGGTGATAAATCTAAAGAAGTGTAAGACGACTTTTGAGAAAAAATCACTACGCGTAGTAGTACCTTTAGACCCTGCGGAAGGATCATGCCACACAAAGTCAGTGTACGATGATGAGAGCAACGATGATCTAGATTGTCTCTACAAGATAACTGCACGAGACCAAGACTGGGTGAATCCAACAGCAAATGGCAAGATTTTGTGGGAGTGCAAAAGCTCCTGCACATTAGATTCGGACGAGAAAATATAACGATGGCAGAACCGGTTACACGAGGTAACCACGCTCAATTGCAGCATGATGATAAGATCACTACATTGCATGACAACGGAGGTAAGAGATTTGCCTATGTATGATAGGTTGAGCGAGGTGGATGATTTCCTGAAAAAGTTTGAAAGATAAGTACCAGAACAACAACGTTTTGATGCTCTAAAATGGGCACTATGCGCTATTCCCGCAAGATGGTGGGGTACGCATCAAAGGATTTTTTAGGATTGGCACAAATGCAGAAGGATAACGCTCATATAGTTTGGAAAGCCTCAGATGAGGATGAAAGCTGGGTATGACGAATGGAACAACCTGCACACCCACCTCTCCAGATGGGTATAGGCATATGGTTCGCAACCTGCATGAACGCACATCGTCCTCGCGATAGGAAACATGACCAACAAGCAGAAGCAGGCAAGGAGATGGCACGAATGATGAAGTATGATAAAAAAAAAGGTGTGCCAAAGATTATCCACATGGAAGCCTTTGTATGCGAAGCACTGAATACGATCCACCATGTGAGATGCACTAACTGGGACTTGCGTGTATTAGTGGTTCTATGGGCTTATAGGACCCTGTGCCAAACTCTGACCGCACAGGCACTTCTGATGCTGAAGTATGAAGCAGATGTTATAATCCCTATGCAGCAAGCAAAGCCTAGTCCACACATGATAGCACCCGTAGATACAATGGTTCGTGAAGCCCAGAAAGAAGGAATCACACAGCCGCAGGAGACAAAACAAATTAGACTTGAGGAAGAAATCCAATAGGGAAACCTTAGACTTCACGAACTTGAAAAAGAAAGGGTATGGTTAAGAGAGAAAATTGCTTTGATGGATGTGGAGGTCAAGAAGCTGGAGGGCGAGATAAAGGAAGATTTTCTCACCGAAAAAACTAGGATGGTAAGGCAAGATGTGTACGATCATATTGAAAAATTTGAGAACTATCGTCGTGAATTGGTTCGTGTGATGCCTTGGCTTGGACCGCATATTGCTAAGCATAGTGACCAGGGTAGCGTGTTGTAAATGAGGAAGTGCGTAACCATAGAAGGTGGGGATTCTCCAAGAACCGTGATGGTGGATAGGATTTCGCTCCACACAGGTGGTGCAACCACCTAACTAGCCAAGGGAAAGGGAAGTACAGTCTTAGCGCTCCAAGAAGTTGGAAGGGAGCACAAGACTTTTCCTACCCGAGAGCTGCGCAATGTTGGAAATGCATGCAGAAGCAAAGAGTCACAAGGTCCACGACCGCGCACGGGGGACTGCATTGCCGTGCGGATTGGCCAAAAAGTGACTGTTGAAGTCATTGTTCACAATGGGATGATCGACTTGAGGCCAAATGATGTGGGAGGCAGACATTTAAGACATTATTTATGGGCAAGATATGGGAAAATCTGCCACCAAGAAAGCATTAATGACTCAGAATTGTGGGGAACAGTCGAATTTGAATTCAAAAGGCACTATAAATGCAAAGGGTTGCCCAGCAAACAACAATTGGTCATTTGAGAATTGAGTGACTAAGCAGAGCCCTGAGCATTGTGAGCCGAGCGTTGATTGAGCCCATGAATTTGCGAGTAACAAATTACAGCCCATATATGATGACAACAACTAAGGATGGTCTAGGAATAGAAGAGGTAACTACTGGTGAGGTCACACAGACCCCAATTGTGGAGGTTGTTCCAGAAGGTACAAAGGTTGTGGCAGAGATCCCCAAATCACCGTGTACGCCAAGACCCAAGAAGGATAAACAAGCAATCGCTCCAGTACGCGTGTCCCCGAGGAACCCACTACGTAGTAATCTATCAATGGAAGAGAAGGGGAAATTTGTCACGATAGAAACAGATGAGGAGGAAGAAGATTTGCAGGCCCTTATCATCGCAGATGATGAAGATGAAGGCATGCAGGAGGATATTCAACCTACACACTCTGCGACAAAATTGCCTGCATATGTTCCCCCACGAAAAGGGAAGGCCAAAGTGCCCAAGGACCTGGATGAAACCAAGAGTTCACTCCAGAGCCCGCTCCTCCCAAACGACATTGTGTTTGAAGGCAGGTACCTGGGCCGCATCCCAACCATGAAGTTTGAAGATTGGTACCTCGCTGACTACAAGAACTTCCCTCACCTAGAGACTAGGAATCTCATGAAGCAGAACAATGGGGTGGTGGTGACAACGTTAGAGCTGTAGAAGTGGCTGGGCGGAGTGGAAAAGGTCGGGCTACGAAATTTGCTATGGGTGTCGCATTTCCACCGCGCCCCAATAGCCATTTTCGTCATCAAGTAGCTGCTCTTCCTGGTGCATGATGGGTATCTATGGCTGGAAGAGCCTATCCCCATCACGGTAGACCTAATCCATCACATTTCTTGGCTACACTACAAAGGAAAGGACCTCGCGACCATATCAGAAGGGAAGGGTAGTGATTTGGCCCTCGTGGAGGCCATGAAGATAGAGTACAAACTGGAGAAGAAGAAGAGGGGCTACACCATCTCCAACATCAAGGACAAAGTGGTATGCGTAGCAACCCAAATCCTAGTCAGCAATGTTATGTGAAAGTGTCGTGTAGATGAGTTACCTGCACTGGTGATCACACTGGCCGAGCAATCTACGAAGGGGGTCCAGTTTAACTGGGCCGAATTCCTCTGTACAGAATTCTTGAATAATTGTCGCAAAGCCCAGAAGTAGGGTAAAACCTTCCACTATGCGTGGTTGTTGCTATCCATAGTGCTTGTAGCGGGGTAACTGCCGAAGGACAGTCAATTCCCCACAATTGACAGAGATTTACCAGAGACCGCGAAGTACGCTTCGCTCTAGGCCACGAAGGATGCTAAAAGGATACATGACAGTAAGATCTTTTGGGTGCTCATGGAGATGAACATCTGGATGTGGATCAATCGGAAGCCGTGCTTGTCGCCCATAGTGTACAACAGTCTGCAAAGTTTTGTAGAATTCAAATCCAACATGCATAATATATACATCATGGTGTGCAAGGACACATCGAAGCAGTGGATGAAGCTACATTTTGTAGCCACTGACGACGCCATTGTCACTATCTTGGAGGCATGGCCTCCAGAATGGTGTGCCCCAAATCTTGTAAAACTCAAGAGGGCGGCAGCACAGAAGAAGAAGGGCAATGCCAAGCTACTCGTCACACAATTGGCCGAGAAAAGGTGGAAGGAAACAACAACAGTTGAGATATGGGCAACACGGGAAGTAGTGTAGAAAGCCGCCGAGCAGAAAAAGGCTGCAGAAGCAGCCGCAATAGAGGAAGCAACCGCGAAGATGGGTGAGGGCCAAGCAATGCCCTCGTAGGGGCAGGAGGCAGAGGAAACAGAAACAACAGAAGGGAGCGCAAACCCAGAGACCGCATCCACATAGTTGAAGCACCCACACACGGCAAAGAGAGCAAGACCGAGGAAGAAGGTCAAGGCCTCAAATTTGGTCATTGACCCGATCACCCTAACCGAGGGTGATCTCCATGACATCGGTGAGACAGTGCATGATGTCACCAATAAGGCTCTTCATAATTTTATGTAGGAGCACCAGACTATGTTGGGGGCCCTCAGGGTGTAGTTGGAGGAGTTACAGGTGTGTCCCCCTCAGGTGGGTACCCTTTCAACCCACCTCCCAACAGGATCCTTGGCAGCAGAGAAGATGCTACACGTAGATAGAAAACACAATAGTGTTGACGAAAGGGGCCCTAGTGATAATGAATGAGGCCGATAGATTTTCGGTTAGCATGATAAAAGGCCTTAGTATTAATCTGGATGCCCTTCTATGTGAGACATTATATCTGTTACAAGATGGGATAACGGTAGAGTTGCGTGCTAGGGAGAGCTGCATGATCCAATTCCTCAACGAGCAAAAGATAAACATGGAACAACTCATCTTGCAGTGCGATGAATTGGTGTCGCAAAATAAACAATTGGTGAAGGTGGTAGGCAATGCTTGCCACAGTGTCCTGGATTTGGCTATCCCAGTAGATCTACCAACGAAGATGCAGATCCATATACTAGCAGCAGGAGTCAGCGAGGCCAGGGAAGAAATGACAAAGGTTCAGCCGGAGCTGAATCTTCAGATCGCCGAGCTGCAGTTAAAGGCACAACCATCCACCCCCCCGGAAGTCAGAGAAAAACCCACTAGCACTATCATAGCAGGACCGGAGGAAATCGTAGGTGCAGTGCGAGACTGTACCAGCATGTTGGAACAAGCACTTGAGATCCTCACAACTCTGCAGGAGGACCGCAACATCCAGTGCTTAGAGACATAAACGCGAGAACTCCAACAGCAATATGATAGTGTCCGAGGAACTACACAGATAGTAGTCCTCACCTAGAGGCTTGCGAGGATGCAGCAAGCCAAAGCACTGAAGGAGCAGGTGGAAACGACACGACACAAGGAGGCAGTTCTCAAAGTGCATGTTTAGCCTTGGATTGACGAGGCTTTCACTATCACAACAAACATTGAAGGAAAGCTCACGCACATATAGGGGATGCACACATTGATGCAGACAAGCACCCCAGACACAGAGGTCTCAGAAGAGCGGATGCAACAAATACAACAAGCAGTAGCTCAATGCATTGTGGACCTCAACACAGTTCAAGAACAGTTGGAGGGACTCCATGCCAAGATCACCGCGCTAACCAAGTGAATCGAGGGCCAGTCACGATGTTTTTGTTGGGGGCTTGTTGGGCATGGAATCCCCCCAAGGCATGTTTTGGGGCTCAAAGCCCAAGTTTTGACCTAATCTTGTTGTAAAGACTCCGGGAATTGCGGGTACGGAGCACGAAATGTATGATAGAGTTAGAGGGTTGTCTGCCCTAGTCTTGTAATGTAATGTCAGCCTACCAATGGTCCACGGACCATGGGATTGTATAAATAGAGCGAGGTTCTAAGTGTAAAATATAAGTAATAGATAGCGAAGTAGAAGTGAAGAGCAAGAATCTAAGTGTCTAAGTGTGTCTTGGGTCGTAGAGTAGGAGAAGGCTCTACAGCTGAGTGCACAGAGGCCTAGTAGTTTGTAGCTAAGTGCGCAGACCCCTGCAGTTGAGTGCGTAGGGTGGAATCGAGTTTGTAACTGAGGAAGAAAATAATAAAGAGAATTTTTATCTTAATTATGTGTATCTATTCTAGGTTATTACATGTTTGATATAAATTGCAAAACATACTATTTATTTACTCCGCGCACCTGTAAGAATGATTTATATTTCTAAGTATACTTTAATGCATACCAGTAGGCTAAGTTAATCAACTAACAACGGAATACTAGGAAGGGCTTGGGTAATAACATTGTTTGGCCCTCGAGTAGGGCTGTGTGAAGGCAGCATCTCAGGCTTCGAGGTACGGGTAAGTGCACGTAGCAACGTGCACGCAAGGTCGAACCACAAACCACTTGAACTCATCAAACATCTCCAAGGTGCGGAAACCTGGTTCTAGCACCCTCCCATACTACCTCGGGTGAAACCTCAGTCTGTGCTCTGCGGAATGTTGCCAAAAGGGCCAGTAGTACCGGGATTTGTTTGGCTAAATCACCTCTAAACCTAGGTCAGTCCCCAACAAGCAAACACCATCACTACAATTTTTATTGATGAGGTAGAACTTGATGTAGTACCACTTGACATATGCGGGATTGTTTTGGGAAGCCCATAATTATATGATAGGAAAGCCATATTTCATTGCCATGAGAACAAATATCATTTGTTTAAAAATGGGATTGAGTATATTATTAGAGCAGATTGCAAGAAGTTGAATTTGTCTCTTGCAAGTGCTAGACAAATGAAGAGGTTTGTAAATGCTAGTCAGAATTTTCCATTGCTAATGATTAAACATAAATATCTTAAGGAATCTAAAGCCTTCCAAGGATGTGAGGCAAGATTAAAATCTAATTTAGTTGAAGTTGTTAATACATGTGATAAGATGTTTCAGGAATATGACATGTTGCCTTCTAAAAGAGGAAAATAACATGAAATTCAATTGGAGTAGGATGCATCACTTTTGAAAATTGGCATGAACAAGATGACAATGTTAGAGAATGCAAGGAAGAATAAGATGCAAGAGCTACTTGACAAAGGGAACATTAGTTCTAATACATCTTCTCGTGGGTCTCCTAATGTTTTGGCTTTGAATAAGGATGGTGCATGGGGATGGTGATCACATTTGGTGAAGAGTCAAGCCAAGTACAAGGTTAAACATGATAAGCATCATGTTGACCACAGTTTTTAGGTTGGAAATGAAGCATGAATTTTTATTAGCAAAGAAAAGATTCAAGGTGAAAATAAATTGAAATTGGGTGAGTCTCCTTTGATTGAAGGCTAATGAGAGAATTTTCATATTCTTTCAACAAAATTTTTCTCTCCTGAATATCTTGAAGAATGGCATGAAGATCCTATCCTTAACAGAAAAACAAGAACTTCAAAAAGAAGGAATGTGAAGTACCTTCATATGGGGCTCAAAGGTACAAATACAAGAAAAGCCAAATGGATTGAGTGAGGGAACTGTACCCTCATCAGTTTGTTGACTGAAAATAGTCTTTTGGAGGCCCAAAAGCTTCCAATGGGGAGGAGTGATCCAAGGGAATAGTAAAGTGCTCAAAATTCAAAGTGTTAAAAAGTGATCAAAACCTATTCCAAAGTGTATATCTTGACGACCTAAATCCAACGCAACTTGAATCGCTCAAAACTGATATCGTATGCTCCTGATATTTTTGATCTTTTTCCCAAACAGGTAAAAAATGTGTAGGTTAGATGCAGAACTACTGACTAGGAAGTTTGTACATTCACAGGGAAGGGTGACTTAGCAAGCTAACTATACCTTGTGGGCCAATGGCACACTACCAAGTGACCTCACGTGATTGGTTGATTTATGGGCGCATTTGATTGGTAGTTGGAGTTTTAAGTGGACCAATGGTGGGATGCCACGTGGCCTAGTCATGGGCTGCCACATGGCACCCCGGCATAGTGCAAAATTTGGCATGGGCCGATTGGAGACCTGATCGGGTTTGAACACGAGACCTAAGAACTAGCAACACAATGCTCTACCGCAACGCCAATGGTCGAACTTAATAACCATGACAATAGAATTGTGTATAAAGTTTAGATGCATTTATATTGGGGGACGGAGTCGGGGCTATGTCCTGGCCCCCGATCACCTTACCACCCACGAGATCATAGGTAGATGGGAGTCGAGGGCTCAAGCTTATCTCCGACCCAAGGTCCTAGAACCACCATATAACCACAGTCGGTGGAGTTTGGAGCTAATAGTCGAGGGGCTTGGGACAAGGCACCAGGCCGAGGTCCCATGGCCTATCATATGCCCACGTAGCAGAGTACCAAAGTGTTAAGAGTTGAGGGGGATAGTGATTTAGCCTGGACCCAGGTCACGAGATGTGCATATAACTAGAGGTGGAGGGTTGGAGTGTTGACAGATCATGTGCTGAGGTAAGGTGGCCAGCCCTAGGGTCATATGTTGACCACATGACCCTCGACTAAGAATTCATTACCTAGCGATGGTTCAAAGATTTGGGTGCTCGAGGAGTAGCCCAGGTCAAGTGAATATAGAGATTCACCGAATCATAGTTAAAGTGAATTCGTAGTTCGCTATGAAGGGGGCCCAAATCCCTACTCTATGGCAATGAATGTGACCAATGTGCTAGTGTTTAAGGGGCCAGGTAGGAAGGGTGGGAAGGTAGCCCAAACCTTGGACCTGCGGCACCCATAAGACCACATGATAAAGAAAAATGTGCTTAACTAGCGGAGGCGGCTGTTAAGACCCAACCCTCATCCCTATGTGGCCCATATGGCCATGATTTTCAGAGTTAAGGGGTCAAAGGCAATTTAAATTGTTTGACAAAATGCACTTGAACCGATGAGAATCTTGCCTACACCAGGTTAAAATGGCTCTTGGTGGTTTTTGAAAAATCACAATTCGTAGGACAGTTTGTAGGAGAGTGGATTTAGTAGATCCGTTAGCAGCAAAACTTCTCTAGAGCATAACTTCTTCACTTTTTGGCCAAATTGAGTCCAACAAGAGCCTAGTTTGGGGTTTTTGATTGTTCTGGAGCCATTAGAGACATAATTTTTACATTCTAAGCACTGTAAATCCATGTAAACATAAAGTTGAGTACTTAATGAAGGAGGCCCAACATTGGAAGTTGGACCAGGAGATGTAGCCCAGGAAAGGGGTGAAATCCTTTATCATTTTGTTGTTTTGTGTTTCTGATATGGTATATTTGTCTCTATTTTTATGTTGTTAACTAAGTTTTAAAACCATTATTTCATGTGCTTTTGCAAAGTGATCCATTGCCTAAAAGGCATAGAATTTTACTTGCGAAATTTCCCATCACCTTCAATTTTTCCTTATAGATCAACCTAATTGCATAGAATGACCTTACGCACAACAAATTTAACCATGAAAATGCATGCATAGCAACATATAGACATTTACATGCATAAAAAATGCATATACAACCATACATTCATGATGACACATCCCACAACAACACCATCAACCTTCACATGATGACATCACTACAACCATGATCAACACCATGCAAATACAATAAGCACATAGTCTTAAAACACAAGAAACACATATGCAATTGACATGAATGCATGACCAACACATAGCCCATCCAATCCAAGGGGTGAACAATGATCTGATACCACTCTTTGGTATCAAATATCACCTAAAGAGAGCACAACATGCTCTGATACCACTTTTTGGTATCATATATCACCTAAAGAGAGCACAACATGCTCTGATACCACTTTTTGGTATCATATATCACCCAAAGAGAGAAAAACCCACTTTGATACCACTTTGTGGTATCATATATGACCCAAAGAGAGCACAACCCACTCTAATACCACTCTGTAACACCCTCCTCTCACATCTACCCAAGTAACCAACCAACAGGGGTAAACATGTGACGAGAAGTTACTATGATATGATTTGTCTCCCTATGTGTCAATTAAGGAAGTGGAACCGGTGGAACACATCACATAGACCTTCCACATCAACAACATAACTCCCTGGAGCCATCCCAATCACTCATGTAACTAGCCCCTGAGACCAAATAAATTTTTAGTGCATCAAACTCATGGATGCTCCCTTGATATGGAAAAGGGTGCGTCTATGAAAAGGGAGCATCTGGAGGCTCTAAAAGCTCCCACAGCAAGGGAAAGGGCACTTCTGGGGACCTTTTTCCCTAGTGTTGTTCTTGTGACTCTAGGGTTTGTGCCCCTTTTTCAAGCCTAGACCCTAGGTTACTGCCCAGAACTCAATGACACCTTAAGAAATGATTTTTCATAGTGAAACAAAGATACATTTTCAAAAACATCAATAATGACTAGACAGGACCCCTACTAGCCATGACAGGAATTTTGTCAAACATATCACAAATATGACATCTACAAGTCTTAACAATAGAGCTAAGCATAATGGTCTCATAATTATCTAAGATTCGCTAAGAAGCTTTGATGCCTTAAAACATTAGCTGCAATTTCATCTATTAGGCCATAGATACATTGTTCATTCATTTACAAGTAAAAGAGTTGATCTAGATTTAAACAAGAATGCAAAAAATTACAGATATAACCATAAATACAGAGATGCAATAGAAATAATACTTCATTTCATTGATGTAAAATATTGAAATACGCTTACAAATAGAAATGGAAAATAAACTATCTTGGGTGATGGTAGCTTATCTCTGAGAAGATATGTGGCGGCTACATGCCTCTGAACTGTCTTACAATGAGGCTCGAAGGCCTATTTATTGTTGAGAAATAATGGAAAACCATAAACATCCAAAAATATAACCCTAAGAGATGAAGCGCCAAACTATGGGCCTCGTTTTGGGTAAATTGGTACATCAACTTCCTGGGGTGATAACTTTGGCATACAATCTCCGTTTGACGCACACAATACCTTGTTAGAAATATCTATCCGAGGACTACGAATTTCAGATGAGAAACATCAGTCCATGGACCCATGTTGCTCCCATTTTCCCCAAAAAACGTCGTTTAGGGCCTCAAAATGGCTTCGGAAGTTTAGGACCCGAAAAAATGTCAAAAATAGTAAATTGTGCCACAAATAAGGAAACTAAAAAACTGAAAGAAACAATGGTGGAGGTCCAAGTGGAATAGGTAGGTGGACACCAATATCCACTTGGATCAAGAGCCATACATCCCCACTATCATAATACATATTCATAACCAGAAAAATAACAACATAAATACCAAAGAAACAACAACAATATAATCCACATATGGAACAATATAATAATCATGAAATAACGAGGATAAATTACCTCATATTAATGAATACAATGACCAACTAGGTTTGGTACTTCCACGAACCACCCGACCATAGATTGGCTCAACCAAATATTTCTTTCATCCAATCACCCCCATGCCATATTCCAAGCATGAATGTGGCATCTCATGGAACTAGCCATCAAAATTGAATCATGGATTCTAGAGACCAAACCACCTCAACCCATCAAATAGTTATTCCACCTCCCGGGGAGACATGACAAACCATCACTAGATTAGTCTCTACCTAAGCCTTCTAGGGCTCCAGAGCATTTGTTCCAACCAAGGCTTCTAAGACTAGTAACTCAACCCATCGTTGTCACCGAGCTTCCAGAGTGTTTGTCCAACCAGGACTTCCAAGACTAATAGCTCAACCCACCAAGGGATTCCATAGCATTTTTCCAACCAAGGCTTCCATGACTAGTAACTCAACCCAAGCTGTTACAAGGCTTCCAGAGCATTTGTCCAACCAAGGCTTCCAAGAACTAGTAACTCAACCCAAGCTAAAGGAAACATGAGAACCAACCAGAAAAATAAAGAAATGAACCCACGACACCATGGTTATCCTCAAAATGGAAATGACAGGTAAATCCACTATCAATCCAGGCCATGCCAATGATATATGATGACCAATAAACCACATGCATATGTCATGCATGCCAAAACTAGTGAGGAAAACATACATGCAACTCGGTACCTACAAGAAAAATCCATTGTAGCTACTGATCCCAATGTCCTCTTTCACTTTCTTACTCTTCTTTTTCCTTCTTAATCCAAGCATCCAAGTATGCCACACTCTCCAAGAGTGCTCCAACAAAACTCTAAGTGTCCAAGAGTATGAGAGAGAGAGAGAATATAATGAGAGCTCCAAAACTAAACTGAAAAAAAAAGCTACAGTAACCAAACCTTGATTAAAAAAACTTACCAAATGATCCTCATAATCCTTTTTATTAATGAGACCTATATTTTCATAATTTTCCATTATTTTCCTTCATTTCCTCCTCACATGAAACCTGTGACCTTTCACCTTCCTTTTCTCCTAATTTCCATTATTTTCATAAATAAATGTGCCAAAAATTTCATTTTTCCTTTCCAAAGCATTTTCCATTTTCCTTAGCCCCAATAAACTAATGAACACTCGCACTAGGATGTTTTGCCCAACATTCAACTTGGAATACGTGCCCCATGACCTTGGTCTTATTTTTCCTTTATTAACTTTTACATGGAATTTTGACCAAGGTTGTTGCAATAACTATAACTAGATCTAGGGCCAATCAAAATAGAAACAACTTGATCATAAATCTTACTATCCATCTTGATAATATACGCCTAGGGATCTACTTGCATGTTCCCCAATGTTGCATAGATTTGTGGACGACTCTCTCCAATATCCCCCATTGTCTGTGCTTCCTGTGCACTGTATATTTGTGGTCTACCACCGTGATGTTGTGGAAAATATCTTCTGTGATGCTCTCCATCGCAAGTCCAACATTGTAAAGGTTTCCTGTCATCACCCTTTTTCTGCTCCTCAAACCAAAATTCTTTTCCTCTATCAGATGCATTGAAATTCTTAGGTGGTGTTGCATTCTCTTTGTTACCTATGTCCTGAGTTCTAGCTCTCTTCTTATCCCAATTCCCTTTATTATTCACATTACCTTTCCAATACTACTTAGTCTCTAATCTACACTTTGATCGTTCAGAATGATTTTTAGCTTCCTGATGGCTTCATCTAATGATCTAGGCTCATCAAACTCAATCCTGTCCTCGAATTCTACCAACAACCTACTGATGAATCTTTGAATCTTGGCCTTCTCCTCCTTGAAGTAAGGTACATATCTCAATAACTCCAAGAATATTCTAGTGTACTCCTCATTAGTCATAGATCCCATCATCAACTCATATAATTCTTTTTCCCCATTATCATAGCATCTCTCCAATAGATACTTCCTGAAAAGTCTCTCAAATGCACTCCAAGTCAACTCCTCTTCATGAATACCTCTAACATTTTTTACATCTTCCCACAAAATATCTAATTTACCTTTAAGACTGAATGTAGTTATTATGGCCTTCATGTTCACTGATTAATCATGCAATCTGAATAATTTATTCATACAAAGCAGCCACTCTTATGCATCCTTTGAATTCTTCATTTACCCATCAAATGCAGGTGGCTTTGATTTCTTGAACTCATTCGGCAATTATCCCCTCTCACTCGTCCTATAAGGATGATAATGATAATGACCATGATACCTGTCTGAACCAAACATAGAGTAAAGGCCATGTCCACTGCCTTGTCTATTCGGTGTATCCAAGAATTTTCATCTCTGACTGTTTCATCTCTATCTAACCTGTGCCCACTTGTTGAGGGCCAAAAATGCCTGCCTCAACATTGGGGGATAACCACCCGGTCAAGGACTTGAATATCGTCCCTTATCTGTTTGGATTAGTGGCTCCGACTGGTTTAACTAGGTCCAGTTACCTTCTCTCAATCTCTGATGACTTAAAATATGACTTTCATTCATCAATGGAGAAGAGACATCAAATCAACCCTCTTGCTGATTAGGCAAGAAAGTGATCCTTAAGCTGATTTGGGGCTCAACTAAGTTATGACTAAGTTATGACTTAAAATTAACCTAAACTATTCTAACCTAACTAACTCTATGGTATTAAGTTAATATTAATTGTTAATCCTATATAATACTATGATAATGTTATCCCTATGAAACTTGTTAATTTAATACTATTTATTGATCCTAAATTAACCCAATCTTAATACTGCACTATCATTAACGTCTTGTTAGGTACTAAAGTACTCCTATTTATCTCATATGCCAAATTTAAACTAAGATATCATATGATATTATACTAATTAACTAACTATACTATATAAATATATATATCTTATACTATAATAATACTATTTTAAAATAGAATCACTATACTATAATATATCCTAAATATTACTAATATAGTTCTCACAATAAAACTAAATATTTAATCTAGAGGTTTCTTCATAGTAGATTTTGAAAATCCTGAAAGCAGACAATGTATTCTAGATTCCGGCCCTTGGTTTTGGGAAAAATCAGGCCTATTCATGAAGCCATGGAACCCATCATTCGATCCCTCTACAGCAGTGATAACCTCAGCACCAATTTGGGTGAGATTGCCAAGCCTACCCTTGCATCTCTGGAATATCTCCTCGCTAAAAGCCATCGAAAATGCAATTGGGAAATTTTACTGCAGGTGCCCAGAAACAGAGGAATATGCCAGAACCACCTATGCACGCATCTGTGTGGAAATGGAGTTCAGCGCCGGATTCCCAGCTGAAATAAACCTAACAAGTAAATACTATGTGTGGAACCAGAAGCTTGATTATGAAAGTGTCCTCTTCAAATGTCGATCGTGCTTTGAGACGGGG
>APFE030137283.1:0-85177 GCA_000404065.3 Pinus taeda
CCATTTTTGCATTTAAATAACTTCTTATAACTTTCCATTATACCTTATATAAATGGTTCACTATTTTCTAATTTAGAATCTAATCCAAGCAACTTCGAAAGTTCAAAAATTATAAAAATGTGTGTTACCTACATATGCTCTTTTTACCATGCAATGTCCCACATAATCTATATAAATCACTATGTAATGGTCATTAATTTTACCTTCTACTAATTCTAAACAAATACCATTGGGAAGACTGACTCAAAAAGGGATAAATATTCTTTCATGGATCATAATAGGCTTAATTGTCTAGACAAGATGATCTTTCTATTGTACAATTATTATGCCAATATTTTTTTGCTACAATGAAATTCCATTCTATGTGAAATCCTCCAAAAACTAGCCAGAAAGATGAAGTAGAATTGAAAAATAACTTAATGAGGACAACAATAATGGGCTACCTGTACCAATACGTTTCTAAAATTTTCTTGGAAATTCTGTTTGTTCTCAGTGGATCATTTAATTACAAATTTTCTTATAGCTGCCAATATATATAAAGGAATTCAAAATAATAAAAGATAATAGTAAATAAGTACAATGCTATATGATTCCCCACCTTATATCAATGTATTCAATAACAAGGGAATGTATAAGAAAGTCCCATTTTATTTAGAAAAATCCTTCAAAATTATGTTTGCAACTGCAAGATCTGATATAAATGTAGCAATAAACTTAATTAATCATTTTATCACAAACCATAACTCAGATTCTAATGATTTTTTTCGCAATCTTTTACTATTTTAACGCAATCGCCAAAAATGAGATCCATTTGATGCACAAATTTCAAGATAAAGGAAAAATGGTTGCACGTGATGATGTTAAATTTATCAAATGCTATACATTGGGTTCGACTAAAATTTTCTAAGTAAGCTTCTACCAACGTAATCCCTTCCCACACCGACAATCAGATACATTTGTAGATATTTCAAGATATAGTGAAAATAGTTGTAGGTGATGATGCTTAATTTTTCAAAAACAACAATTTGGGTATGCTTCAATTTTTGTGAATTTTTGTATCTTACCCTAATGATGCTCTTCTAAAAAATTTGTGGGCATCTGTCATATGGTTTGGAAGATATTCTTGAATTAATTTCTGCATTTTTTTTTTTAAACAAAGGTAGGAAATTATGATAGGGGAACAAAGGCATTTTTGATACAATAATAGAGGTATTTCTGGTAAGAGAACATAATTACGAATTTATGATATGAAAAGAAAGTAAGAATTTACGATACTAGAACAAAGGTAGGAATTTGAAATACAAAGATAGATATCAATTTTTGTTTGATGCATAACAAAGGTGGGATTTTCAAATATCATAACAAAGATAGGAATTTTTTATACTAGAGCAAAAGTAGGAATCTCTAATATCGAAATAGAATTAGTAATTTTGAATCCTATCATCTACCTAGTACAAACCATATTATAACATCCACATGCTTTACCCATCATCAACACTTGGTCTGTCATATAAGCCCATTATCTTTTGAACAAAATTGTTGTTATGGTAGGGAGAACCACGTGAAGATGTGGGGTAAAGGAAAACAACATATTTCCTTATTAAAACAAGAAGAAGTTATTATTATGGTAAATCAATGTTTCTTGGTAGAATAAGATGTTTAATTTCAACCAAATGGATTAAGGGTGTAATTTATGATGGGATAGAAAGATAATGTCATAAGTTAATGGATGCAATAATAGGCTAATCTTCCCATAGTTTTTTATCATAATTTCCTAAATCTTCAACTGATAAAAAAATATTATGTTAAATTTGACGTCAAGTTTTTCCTATAAACTACTCATGATGTTAAATATAAATTTGAGACTGATGTACTGATGTAGATGATCCAAAATAGAGCAATAAAAGTAATGCTAACTACTGAAGTGTGTGAGGTTGGTAGATACTAATATTCAAATTGAGTTTGAAACTAATCCAAATCAAGATGATGTTTATTCATGGTGGTTGAATAATGTTGTTAATTGATGAAGACTAACTATGTATAAATAAATGATAAACTTCGAACCTAAGAATGTGGAGTTGATTACTGTTGAGGCATTATAGTGGTGGATCTAGGGATGAGAGACTAATAGAAAATGAATGAAAGAGTACTACTAAATTGTTGTAAGACTCATTTTTACCATATCAAGGTTTGTAGCAGTATTTTCTCTGCCATCAAAATTTCTATAAAACATCTCATGGGAAATCAAGGTGAGGAATTCATCATCTCAATAACCTCATTATAAATAAAAGTGAATTGAGTGCCATGGTATTAAATAGGAATGAAAAGAGGATATGAAATAGGGAAAAAGGGATGGAAAAAAATACATTCCCAGTGTGAACTAGCTTTTGGCATTATGACTAATGTGTTGTCATTGATGGAAACCTACTTGATAAATATATCAACATGATGGCTATGAAGATGCTATAGATGGTATGAACAAGAAAATGCGATATGAGATATAGATGGATGGTAAAGGAAAAGTTTGGGAAAATATACATGGGTACTGAAAAGCATGATGACTTACATATGTAGTATTATGAAGAAAAGTCACATACAAAATCTAAAACTACGGTATTTTAGATACCAAGGGTCATTACCATGGTATTGGCCCACAGTAATGAGTGTGACAAAAATTATTTGATCTCTTCAAAGAATACTAACAACATTACTAAGGGATTGGCCTAAGGTATTGGCTAAGGCTAAATCTATATAAGGAGATGGAGATCAATGTGTTATGTGTGCACGTAATGATTTATACATACATGATATGAATTAGAACTAATGTGTGATAGGGCGTAAGGAGAAGACTCAAATCTAAAAGATCTCAAAGTTTGTCGAAATATATGCTTGACTAATTTACTTGTTGCAAATCTCTAAGTACCTAACAATGATGAAATTATGATGAATTTGCGTGTTGTGATTTAAATAAATTAGTGAGACGTTTGTATTATTGATAGTAAAGATCGTGAAAAGTGAAATTGTGTGTGTAGTGCAATTTTGGAGATCCACACGCAGGTGTGTTTGAGAATAGCCATATACATACATAGATCCATGTATGCAACATCACATATATATTCAGAGATAAAGTTTGCAAATTTGTACATGGGTGTTTTGCATGATAAGCACATACATACATTGATATGTCTTGAGGTAGTCATGTATATATGGCGGGGTTTCCATTACTACTAAATGATGAAATTTGATCAATTCTATTATGTTTGATGTTGTCTATTAAAGAAGTCTTAATCATGTTGATCTATGTCTGACAGTGTGATACAGTTGGTTGTTCATCATTGGAATAATGATTAGCAATGATGGTACAATAATCTGTGATTAGTCTAGTAATCTATGATTAGGTCAATGATTTATATATGGATCAATGGTTAACTTAATATTATAGTGATTCATGATATAGTAGTCACTTGTTTGAGCATTGTACGTAGGTATTATATAGACGAAGTACGTACATACGTCCACCGTATTTAGTACGGTCTTTTAAAAATTTTGATTTTGTTGCTTCTACTTGGGTTTTGAATTCAGTGACCTCATTCTTCATAAATTTAGCTCATTTGTAGTTTGATAGTGTCTTATATTCAGTGCTTCAGTTTAACATGCTTGTTTGGGTTTATTTTTGATATGGGTCTTGTCTGAAAACGTGGCCAACAGGTTTGATGTTTTGAGTTAGGTGGATGTGGTATGAAATATTATGAAACATGGTTGCAAAGAGGTGTTAAGGGTCCGAGCATTTAGTGAGGGAGTCAAAGCTTCCTTCCAATGGTATGTGGTAAATTTTGGCATGGGGTAGGTTCTCCCTTCCGATATGATTCAGTAAACGAGATCAAGTGGTTAGAGATCCCTTCCAGTTGATGCTACAGAAAAATAGAAGGTTGGAGCCTTCCGTAGGTGGGTTCCTACATACTCGTAGGAGTATGCACCAGTAAAAGATTGTAAGTGGTTTTCTTAATAATAAAATAAAAATACGGAGATGACGATAATGGTAGTCTTCTCCCACATTGGGTTTCCACCTAAAAATCCTAATGTTCTCTTTCTTTGTTAAATTTCTTATGTGTGATGGTTTATTCTACTCTTACTACACATGGTTAGTATTTACATTAATGAATAATGAAGTAATTATGCATTGTTTAGAGATGAAGAGATGATGAAATATATGAAAAGTTAGTTAACTAGATATACGATGTCTGTGCTTACATGTCATGTACATACATTGGTTTCATGAATGACAATAGCATATAGAAATCAGAATATGAAATGAAAATTTTGAAGTGAAATATAATACTGATTCACCCCAGCTCCCCCTCCTCTGAGTGTTTTTCCCAATACCAGTTATCCATGTATTTATCTCTCAAAGTATTACCATTATCCAAGTGTATATAGAAGCTTCCTCATATGAGGAAAGTAAATCACCTCCACTAAGGGTCTCACTTCCATGAAAAACTTTTTATTTTCAGAAGGATAAAAATTCAAATAGTAATATTGTAAGGATCTTAAAGCCATTCAGTGAAATCTGAGGTATGAGCTTTATTTTTCCTAGCCTTTAATTTAATGACAATTATTTCATAGTGTGACTTGAGGCCTTCCCTTGGAGTGAGTTATATGTATTCTAATGTGTTTTTGTCATCTCTCTTACCCAACATAGCCCTACTCCTAGTAAGCTTCTTGAGTACCCTAGAAGGTTTACTTGTACTTTCATATAATTCTTTTTTTATTCATTTCATTTCTTTATGTGAACATATATAAATACACACACACACACACACACACACCATTCAAGATATTTTAAATACTATATACTTCTAAGTGGAATTTTTTAGAGTGTAGGAAGTTAGGACTTCGGTGGTATGATAATCTTTTATATTCTCTAGGAGCATAACTCATTATTCAAGTTTAGCCCATGGATCAAAACACTCACAATAGCCTTAAATATGAGCTATTTAATGTATAGTGAAATGATACATCTAGGATAATAACTAAAACGCCCCTCTAGTCAATCAGGCTAGATTTATGGTAAAAGCCTATTGAGGTTCTATAGAAATGGTCCACCCTAGGATGTTTTTCAACAATATCCCTTAGAGGATGTTGCAAATAATTCTTAGAGAACAACTTTGAAGAGAAATTGCAATTATATAGTTTATTCAACTCATAATAACATCGTTGTTTGTTACATTGCCTAAATTCCCCATATCATTTTAAGATTGTCGAAAAAAAGTAGCAAAAGAACATTGCTATGTCCTTCGTGTTTTCTTTTTATCGTACAACAAGACACCATTGTATATTGCTTCTTATTTCTTAACACATTTTTTTTATTTTTTCATTTAGTGATGCTTAGTCTTTACATTTCTGAACGTAAAAATTTGAATCATAAACTTCAGACCATTCTTGCAATGTCTTTGAAGACCTTGGATATCACAAAAAAAACATTAATAAAATCATCTATGAAATTTCAAAAATATTATAGACACCTAAAATCACAGTTACTTTCATAAAAGCTACTACAGATAAAATAGCCAAAATTCCAAAAAAAGAGAACATCATTGTTTCTTTCATTTCACCAAAACAGACTAGAAAAATGACCTACTCTTTCAAAGAGCTAATATACTATAATGAAAACAAAAGTGTATACATTGTTCCATGTTCATGCATAAAATAACACAGAAGAGAAAATGGAAGATCCCTTAAAAACAAAAGTGTATACATTGTTCCATGTTCATGCATAAAATAACACAGAAGAGAAAATGGAAGATCCCTTAACATTAGAATCAAATAATATGTTGCTCACATTATGAAGAATAGGGAATCAAAATCTGTCTTAGTAGAACATGCATGTTCTTCTTCTCACTACATTTTCATGGAAAATGCTAAATTCATATAAAAAGTAAAACACTACTTAAAAAAGAGTGAGAAGCAATAAAAATTGAAAAGAGCAAAAACACCATAAACTAAGATGATGGTTTGAAGCTTAATAATACCTAAAAACCTTTATTAAATAAAATTCAAATCAAACATCATCAGCTTACATTATCAAAATCATATATATATATAACATCAAAACATAGCCTTGAGAATTGTGATTCTTCGCAATATACTCAATTTGAAATCCAAAACTTTGGGCTTTTTTAAAATATCACAAGTTTTTCCACATTTTTCTCAAACAGATTCAACCGGTATGGATATATATTTCAAATTATCAAATCCCACCATGAAGAGATGTGATGGATAATGCATTACTATTCGAGAAATCGCGTTTATTAAGAGCTAAAACCCTATCAAATCTGCCTTTTGTCAAATTTTACAGCGATTAACATATGATAACAAAATTCACTAGGTGCAACCATCCTCTCCATCCTCTCCATCGTGGACGTAACAATTTTGTCTTCAAAAGGTAGAGCGAAGCCCTAACTATAAATGAAATGAAAATCACAAGATTCTGCTTCATTATAATTTCACGAACACTTCTAAAACTACATCTTGGATTAGCATCAACACTTCAACAACCTAATCTATGGCAATCCTCAGACGCACTCATGTAGACTAAATCTGATGGGTCCCTAGAAGTTGACTCTAAACATAAGAACACCAAAATAAATAACATAATGAGCTCGTAGGGAAGATACAAGTTTATCCACTCAGAAGCATGCTCTCCAACCAGAACGTTGTTTAAATTAGACTTGTCAGGCATCTCCAATAATTTAACGCTCTCTCACAATACTCCATAAAATAATCTCTCTCACAATAATTCAAAAAATCTCATAATATCTCACTAAGAGTGGCTCGATAGCATGTACGTTAGCGCATAAAAACTTAAACCTAACTTCAATATTAATCACTCACATTTTTCCACAAAGAACTCATACACGATGATTCACAAGAAACTCACGATAATCCAAAAGAAAGGCTCGATATCCTAGAGGTCAGCGCCGACATGGATATACCTAATTATAATATAAATCACTCTCAAGGAAACATGCAAGAATATTTTAGCTCATTCGATTATAGTTTAATGCATATTGTCTAGGTCAATAGATTTACACCCGACACCAAATTCAATAAAAATAAGGAACCCATCAATGTCATCGCAACAGACAACAGCGGTATTTCACCTGTCAGCAAAAGCTGTCCTCTAAAAGAACATGGTTGTCAACATTTCAGACCTTAATCTAGATAATACAATTGAATCCCTTCATCAGAAACGCATAAACTTCGAGAAAAATACCTGTTAAGGAGGTGATCAGTAACATAGAAGTAGCCATCAAATATTTAGAACCATTTAAGGATGAGGAGATAAGACAACACGTAGCCTAAACGACAAAACTCCAGCGAGTAACATTTTTAGGGATGAACGAATAGCATTAAAAACCTAAAAAGCAACAAAAAAATAATTATTTTAAAGGCAGGAAAAGGTAATGCTACGGTAATAGTGAACAAGAATGAATACGATGAAAAGATGAAATATCACCTAAATAAGAGTGGATGTTACAGAATTACTGACATATATTCAAGCATAGAGAAGTCACTAAAACAATAAAAGAAGCATCTCTAGACTCGGTTACAAAAAATAGAATCTCTCTAGGTTGCTCAATCATCCCAAGAATATACGGAGCTCCTAGGATCCATAAGACACACATCCTACTTAGGCATATGTAAACATTATAGGATTTCCTACTTATTTACTTGCACGATATCTTGATAGGAAACTATGCCCCTTATTACGAAACATCTCGTCTTATGTTAAGGACTCTGTATCCTTTATTCAAAGGATCAAAATCCTAAAATTAAATGAGAAGATATCCTTATTAGTTTTTACATAGTATCTCTTTACATTATGATTCCCATGGATGAAGTTATATAAGTTATATAAGTTATGAGGACCAAACTGGTAATGAAACTATAGATTAATTAAGGCTTTGCTTCAAATTTTCATATTTTTGCTTTAAAGGAAGAATTTATAGGCAAAAACACATGGTGTAGCTATGGGATCACCATTATCTCAAATAGTTGCCTAAATTTACATGGAACACTGTGAACAAAGAGCCCTTAGTTCATTTCCATACACTACATAAGAATAGAAAATATGTTGGCTACATATTTGCAAAAGAAAATCACAAAAAACATAAACAAGAATTGCTCCTATGGCATATCAACAACCTCTTAGAGCACATCAAATTTAGTATTGAAATAAAAAATAATAACAAATTATCTTTCCTAGCTATCTTTCTCACTAAGAATAATGGAAAAATATGATACCAAGTTCCATAAAGAAAAATCACACAAATAGATATAGTTAGGCAGATTCTCATCACCATCCTAGAGATAAAAAAGAGTGACATCAAAACCCTAGATACTAGAGCTTCTAGAATATCTGATCATGAACATTTGAATCATGAACTCGAACATGTTTGCAATGTCTTTGAAGAAAATGGGTATCATAAAAATCATTATCAAAAACATCCATGAAAATTTAAACAAAAGGCAAACAAAAAAGACTATGGACATACTTAAAATCACCCTTCCTTTCATAAAATGTACCACATATAAAATAGTCAAAATTCTAAAAAAAACATCATGGTTGCTTTCACCTCCAAAGACCTAGTATACCCTAATCAGGTGAAAGGCATATACATTGTTCCTTGTTCATGCAAAAAAGAATATATAGAAGAAAATGGAAGATCTGTTAACACTAGACTCAAAGAACATGGCTATGACATAATGAAGAATAAGGTATCAAATTTTTCCCAAACAAAACATGCATGCTACTTCTTTCACTACATTTGCATAAAAAACTCTAATCTCATAAAAACTAAAAAACTACCCTAAAAAAAGTAAAAGAACCAATAGAAATTTAAAAAAATACAAACACCAAGAATTTTGAGGTAACTTAGTAATAGTTAGAAACCTATGTTAAATAAAATTAAAATTAAAGATCATGAGCTCACACGATTATATATATATATATATATATATTATATAAAAATTATATATTTAATTACTCTACCTCACATCAAAACCATATCATTTATAATTAACTCTACCTCACACAAAAAACATATCATTTCAAATGTGATCCCTTGAAGATGAAACTCATTTTGAACTCTGAAATGTTTGGTTTTTTTAATTATTACATGTTTTTCTGCAATATATTCAAATAAATTCAAACCATTATGCATTCAATTATTTCAGGTATGGTAACATTATTAATTGTTAATGGTGGTAATAATTATAAAAAATATTATATATTATTCTTAACATTTAATATAATTAGTAATATTACATTATTAATATTATATTATTAATTATTATATTATTAAATATAATATTATTATTTTTTTAAATTATTGATTATATATTTATTAATGCATTATGTATTTAATGTAAATAATAATAAATCACTACAATTATTATTAATTGTGATATTATTAATAGTAATAAATCTAGAAGTATTAACATTATTAATAACATTATAATATTATAATAAAAAGAGTTGCTATATGTCTATAAAATGTAGAATGGACAATGATAGCTTGTACTATTAAGTCGCTTTATGATGGGAATGTCACCCATTTGAAACTTTGTGGGAAAAAATCTAGTCATGTTAAGGGTTGGTGTCGCCCACATCGACTATGATCCACAGGTGATGTCGTTGACTTAAATGCCCTTGGAACATGATTTCTCAAACCAAAAATTAGGCCTCTAATCATCTCTAGAGGACACAAACAACTTTGTCAAAAAATTTATTAACTTGCTCTATATAAAAATATTGATATATAATGATATTAATAATCTACTAATATTATAATTAATATATTATTATTAATATTAATATCATTATTAATATCATATTAATGCAATTTACTTTATTAACTAATGCATTATTATTATTATTGATGTCATTATTAATATTTATATTTGTTAGAGATAATGGAGAATATCTACGAATAGTGAATTGGTTCATGGTACATGAGGATAGGAATTATTTTCTATTTCTTAGGGTGTGGTTCTAACTTTCCTAAAACCATGTGTGCTATTTAAGGTATGATGTACATGGATAATGTAGAGCATTTTGTAGAGCCAAACTCTCCTAGTTCAGATTCTCTGTCGTAGAGTTGACCAGTGGATGTTTTTTTATTAATTCAAACATCGATTTTTAATATGGTATTATAGCAACAGGGCTGAGAAACCTATGCACTGAGTGAAGGATTTTCTCGGTGTGCCTGAGGAGAAATTGTTGCATGTTTTGGAGAAAAAATCACGCCGATCCCACTGCGAGCCTTCCCACATTTTATTTTGGACGATCATCACGAATCCATGTTGGATAATCACGTCAACTGTAATGAATCAGTGTTGGCTAATCACATCGGCCATGCAAACAAAAAAAAGGGGGTTGTGTCCTGGTGGTGGCTGCTGAGAGAAGGCTGAGTGGAGGCCAAAGTCTACCGAGAGAAGGTTGCGGTGACCCTATACATGGAGAGGGCGCACAGACTACAAGGGCTCAGTGAGTGCTAGAGGTGGTTGAAAATACCAACAATTGAACTCGCGGAGATTAGCAATTTATGTCTTTGACATAGACATGGGGTAGATCTAAGATATATGTTTTTTTACCTGCCAAATTTTTTTAATCGCCAAGATGAATAATCAAATGATTGAAGCATACTTGAATGATCATAACAAGTTAAATGGCTCCAATTATGCGAATTGGAAATTCAATATGTCGTCTCTGCTAGAAGTGCAGAGTGCTTGGATGATTGCAAATAGAGATGAGTAGAACCCAGTAGCTGGATCAGCATCAATCCCAGATTGGGAGAACTGAGAAGGTAAGCAAGGATGCTACTGAAGATGTCAGTGAAAGACTACATCATACCACATATCAGAGAATGTAAATCAACAAGGGAAATTTGGGGAATATTGAAGGATTTGTACGAGATCAAGAATACAAATCGTCTTCTATTCCTGAAGAGCAAGATATTATCCCTGAAGATGGAGGAGAATGAAACAGCTGCTTCCTTCATAGCAAGGATCAAAGATCTGTAGAAAAAATTGGTAGACATTGGTGAAGAAATTGTAGACACAGATCTAGTAACCATTACCATGAATGGTGTGACCGATGACTACCAAATGTTTATCACTTGGATAAACAATAGAGAGCAAATCCCAAATTTTGAAGAACTAACAAGAATATTAATGCAAGAAGAAGAAAGAAGATTGACTCTAAATCCCTAGAGTGCAGATCTTGTGTTGATACTGAAAAATAATTTCTTCAAAGGAAAAGGAAATCTGCGACAGCAAAATGGAGGAAACTCATAGAAAAGACCAAATCAAACTCAAGGTATGCATCCAAACATAAACAACTCTAAAATTAAATGTTTTTATTGCACAAAACCTGGTCATATCACTAAGGAGTTCATGGAGAAGAAATATCATGAACAACAACAGAAGCAGAAACGACATGCAGGTCATCTTGCAAATGAAAATCATGTGCAGAACTTCTGATCGTCTATGGAAGACTTTGATGAGAATGTTGACACAAACATCTTGTAGGTAGATTCAGGAGCATCAATAATATGACAGGGAAGAAGAAATGGTTTCCAGATTTTAATGAAATCAACGATGGAGCACAAATTTACCTTGGTGATAATAGAAGTAATCAAATCAAAGGGTGTGGAAAGATCTCTATCATCTTACCTAATGTTACTATAAGAAAAATTCATAATGTCATGTATGTGCCTAGTGTAACAAAAAGGTTGATTTTTGTATCCATGATTACAGATCAAAATCTTAAAGTTGAATTTTTTAAATCTAACTATTACATTAAAGGTTTGCTAGATGGCATGAAGACTATTGCTACAAGAATTTGAACAGGAGGTCCGTACAAATTGGATGTAAGACCATCACTAGTTCAAGCTTTGACAGCAACGAGTTTGACTACAAAAGAGCCATGACATCAGATATTTGGTCATATCAACTATAATGATTTGTTGTTACCTCAAAAAAAGCAAATGGTAAGAGATCTTCCTATGTTAAAGCAAGTGCATAATCATTGTGATGCTTGTACATTAGGAAAGATGCATAGAGAGTAATTCCCTGTTCAAGTAGAGAAGAAACAAAGAGACATATTTGAATTAGTGCACACAGATCTTTGTGGACAAATGCAAACAAAGTCATTAGGAGGTGCATTGTATTTTTTACTATTTATTGATGACTGCACAAAGTTTTCTTGGGTATATTTTTCGAGTAAGAAAAGTCACACATTTGAATAATTTAAGAAGTTCAGAAACATGATTAAAAAGCAAGCAGGGAAGCATATAAAAATTCTCCATTCCGATCAAGGGGGAGAATACAGGAAGGATGAACTAGTCAAGTATTGTAAGGACCATGGGGTATTACAGCAATTCACAGCACCCCATACTCCCCAACAGAATGGAGTAATGGAAAGAAAGAACAGAACATTGGTGGAATGTGCTAGGAGCATGTTGAAAGGTAAGGATATTTCAGATGGATTTTGGGCTGAAGCATTGAATACTGCGGTTTAGATGAAAAATAGGAGTTCTACAAAGAGTCTTGAGTTTAAAACTTGTTATGAACCGTTATATGGATTTAAGCGTGCAATAAAACATTTAAGAGTGTTTGGGTGTAAAGAATTTTCCCATATTCCAAAGGAAGACAAAAGAAAATTAGATTCAAAAGCCATCAAACTTATCTTTATAGTGTATTGTTGACAATATAAATATCATAGATTATTTAATCCCTCTAATCACAATATTTTCTTTAGTAGAGATGTCATATTCTATGAGTAGGATCATGAAGAATCTAATAAGGACAATGAGGAATGGCATATTCTGTTCTTGGTGGAAGAAGGAAGTGATGAATCAGGTGATGGAACTAAGCATCAACAGATGCAGCAGCAACAACAACAACAGGAAGGAAACGAGGATGATGTAGCTATCAAGCCAAGTCTAGAAAATGATCAAACAAGGTTTGAATCTTCCCCAAGACTCAAAAGATTAGGTAGGAAAGCTCAGTTGCCAACAAGATATAGGGAAAGTGCTTTAATAACTAGTATGATGAATGTAGTAGAACCTTCTAGTTATAAGGAAGAAAATGAATGTAGCGAATGGAAAAGAGCTATGGAATATGAATATGAATCTATAATCAAGAACAACGCTTGGGAGCTGGTTGAACTTCCTAAAGGGAAACAAACCATAGATTGCAAATGGTTATATAAACCAAAGATTAATGTAGATGGAACCATAGATAAATTAAAATCTAGACTGGTAGCAAAAGGGTATTCACAAAAAGAAGGCATTGACTATGAAGAAACCTTTGCCCTTGTAGCTAAACTAAATACCATCAGAATGTTGATTTATTTAGATACTAAGAAACATTGGATCATTCACCAACTAGATATAAAGTCTCCATTATTAAATGGAGAATTGAAAGAGCAGGTTTATTTAGAGAAACCTAAGGGGTTTGTCCAGAAAGGGAAAGAACATCTAGTCTGTAGATTAAAGAAAGCTCTATATGGACTAAAGCAAGCACCTAGGTCCTAGTATGAAAACATTGATTCATTTTTTCTATAACTTGGCTACAACAGAAGTAAAAATGACCCTAATCTGTATACCATGAAATATGAACAGGGGCGCATAGTGTTGATTTCTTTGTATGTAGATGATTTAATTATTATAGGTGATGCTATTGCTCTAATCAAAGAAGTCAAGCAACAAATGTCAGAGATACTTGAAATGAAAGACCTTTGTGTATTAAGATATTGTTTGGGTCTTGAGATCTGGAGAGATTTAGGACAAACTTTTCTGTCCAAAGGTAACTATGTCAAAGGTCTACTCGAAAGATTCAAAATAGATCAGCGTAAGGATGCAGTAGTACTATTACAATGTAACATTAAACTTCAGAGTGATAAGGGAAATTTACATTATTAATGAATCGTAATATTATTTCCAACTAGCTTGGATGGGGGTGATAATCCAGAAGTTAATAATGATTAGACTGGTGGGCGATGAGAGGATGAGCCACATGGCCGTTTGTGTTCCCTCACATGCCATCCTGAGCCGAATTCGTGGTGACCTGCAAGCTGCATTTAGTGGGTACTCTGGCCAAGAATTACCCATTATGCACATAGATATGGACTTCTCTTGCCATAATGTTGTTCCTCCCCCCTGCTCCATTGCAATTGTCTGCCCCAAGCTACTAAACCCTGTTCTCGCACTGTTACCGGGAGCTGTTGCTGGTTACTGAGTTGTATAGAGCTTGGCAATGGGCATCACTACTCCCAAACCAAGCTGTGTAATTTGACATCTGCCCAGCCTTCCCTTTCTCATCCTCTTCTCAATTCATTAACCAACTTCCCCACTGATAGCTCGACTTGGCATTCTACCATGGCACGCATTCATCACTGAATGCGTAGCCGAAGAGGAGGAAGTCAGGGAGGTAGTGTCCTCCCTCCTGTGATGCTAAGACCTGACCCCGCATCCCCCTCCCGTTCCCTTGAAATTCCGAGCCCACATGGCTCCATCTCCAACAGGTATATACCTGCAGTGGTCCTGAATATGCAAAGCTTTAAGGTGTTTGCCACAGAGACACTCCTGTCCACACTGCCAAATTTCCTCTGCCCCCTCACCCGAATCCCCACTCGACCCAATTTCACTTCGGTAGCACCCTGAACAGACCTGTCATTACAACCACCATCACAATTGTTTTCTCTGAAGAAAACAAGCCATAGGATGCCCCATCAGGAAGTACTGGAGTTCAGCAGTGGGAGGCTCACAGGCTCAGGAATGATCATGATTCAGGAAAGCAAGCGATGGACAAGGATATGGGTACCCTGCATGGAAAGGATTTGGGTGGCAGTCAGCATGCTGTGGAAGGAAAATCTGGAGACACATGACCACTGGGTGGCAACATGGTTGACGCGTCAAGACCGCATGCAGCTGCTGGCCGCTCTGGTGGCGTCCAAACTGCTCATGGGCCATAAAGCAGCATGTCGAAGGAGGAGGATCACTGGTATCAGTATGCGTGCTGCATCAAGGAGGAGCCCACCTTGGATGAACTCAAGTGACGACACGTGGTAGCCAAGTGTGACCATTATGCCAGCAGAGGTCTCCTTTGCTGACTTGCTCTTTTCTATTATGGTTTCTCTGTTGAAGCTTCTCTGGGTTTATTACCATGTTTTCATATTTCCTGTTTTAAATACTGATAGCCCACATATGGGTACTTTTTGCATTTGCAGACTAGTTTCCCCATCAATGAGGCAATCAAGTTATTTTTTGATAGAAGATGTTCAACACTGCTGAGGCCTATACCTTATTGTAAACATATTTTGTTACATATTAATAGATTAAATTTACTTAAAAAAAATATTATTTCCAACTAACAAAAAAAATTATATTATTATTATTATAATTAATATGATTAATAATAATAACATGGAACCATTAAAATTAATAATAGTATTAAGGTTATATCATTATTTAATAACATATAATAAAAAAATTGTTACAATATAATAATAAACATAATATTAACCCTAAAACTTTAATATTATTAATAATATTAATAAAATTACATTAACAATAATATATAATATATATATTATTAATGTATATTAGTAATTAATTACTAATATTATTATTAATAATTAATACTAATATTAATATTAATAATATTACATTAGCAGCAATATTATTATTAATAATGATATTAATAATATTGTTATTAACTGCATTAATGAGAGTAATATAAGTAACAATATTAGTAATAATATTAAGAATTATATAATCGTAATAATATTGATTATATTAATAACAATGATATACTATTATTATTATAGCATAACTATATTATTAAAATATTAATAATATGTAACAAATTTTTTTATTATAATGTTATTAATAGTGATATACTTTAATATTATCATTAGTTTTAATGGTTTCATGTTATTATTATTAATGAATTTTTTTGGTTAGTTGGATATAATATTACTATTCATTAATAATGTTTATTGTTTACATGGATAAAATAATACTCCTATAAATCTAAGTTTTCAAATTTAATAACCATAAATTTGATACATTGTGCATAATGTGAAGGTGCAATGATGCAAGAGCATCCAGCTCAGGCACCATGACCGGGTGTCGGTCTTTGTCGGGTTGAAAAGTTGAGTTAGCATTTTGATTGTCTTTTATGTTAGTTGGTCATAATAGGAGGTAGGATTTTTGTTTTTAACTTAATCTCTGAATTAGTCAAAGGTAGTTTGATCGGTTAGGATTATGTAGTTGTCTGTCTTTAATAAAGCATCGATTAATAATTGTCCTGCTATTCTAAAAGGGAAGAAAAAACAAATGTGTCCAAAAGGAAAATCTTGTCATAAAGACAGAACCAAATGCTTAATAGCCATGTAACTGTAAAGTCTACAACTGAAAAGTAACTGTACAATTTCATTAACTATGATCACGAAACATATAAATGTAATAGTGAAAGTCATGTATGAGGTTCAACACTTCTTGCACTCTAATAATAACAATAATAGAGAAAACAATTCAATCCGTCTATGTGTCCTACTATATTTTTATTGTTCTTCCTAATTAACATCTGAACAAACAACATATTGTTCACAGACCATTGTATTTTATTCTCTTTGCCTTTCCTGAGAAAAAAAACCAGTCCTAACAGTGAGACAGAAGAGCAGATGCCAGAACGAGGGCTTACATTTCCATTGAAGCAAACAACATTGACGAAGGAGTAACACAAATAAGATCCAGTACGGGTCAAGCATCCACAGGCCACACAAAATTTTCTACTTTTAAAATTTGACTGTCAAATAAATTACTAGAGCAACCATAGTATTTTCTCCTGTTCATGGAAAACATCACAAGCATAGTCGTAAAGCAACAATTGCATATCCAAGCATAGAATCTAGAATGATGGCCTAAGTACATAAGTTGCATTTAAGTAAATTGAACCCAACAATCTTTCTTGTAGTTCTTTTCTTCAAATTACAAAAGCAAGTGTATAAAAATACATAATAACACTACAAGATAAAACGCGGACAAGCGTAAAGCCAGTGGACGACAAACCCTAGGTGAGGGTTTCAGAAATTGTTTCATACGTAGCAAAAAACATATAAGACAGTGGATGTCAAACCCTAGGTGGAGGTTTTGAAAATTGCTTTTGTACACAGCAAGTTACAAATAATAATCACCAGATAGTGGAAGCCCAGGACAATAAGACGACCAGGATGCTACTTACAACCAAGAGCCATTTGACAAGCATCGAGGGGTGACAAACCCTCACAACCAGAGACCTATTAAAAAATAACATAACAAAGAATGAAGGAAATTCATGTTGGCAGAGCCTATCAGAGAAAGAGCGAAGCATTCCTTGCCAAGACCTCCAACCACAAACCCCTAGCACCAGAAGAGAGGCCAACACATAGGTGTTAGTTCCACATTATCAAGGAAAACAAAATTATAGTGCATGAAAAGAAAATAACAGAAGTCACATTTATCTTACCTAAGGGATTGCAGTGAGAACAGAGGACAATTTTTCCACCCATGGGTTTCGACCAACTGTGGAGATGAAGATGCAAACAGGTTAGGAGCTAAGGAAAGAAAACAACAAATTGAATCAAGGAGAGAGGGGCTACCTGCATTGGAGCTGAGGACAGAAGGACGCCATCGTTTCAAGCCTGAACGCAAAACCAACCACTGAGTTGCAAACAAGAACATGAAATACCAACCTACAACTTAGAACACAACGACATGTTAAACCAACAGTGGAAAAGAAAAATATACAGAGAATCATTTACCCAGGTGATGGCAGGAACATTCACAACTGCCTAATGAACCAGGCTAGAGACTACCCACACAAACAGAAAGGAACAAGTATAGAAGTTATCAAGAGGCGTGCCTAGAACTTTCAGCAAAGTTGCCTACCCAAATCACAAAGCCATAGCAGAACGAAACCTTGGCAAGCACAATGAAAATGACCAAGTGAATGACAGAGGAAGAGTTTTGGCATAGCAAGGAGTGAGAAACGTGACCTGAGGCGAGTACACAGCCTTGATTGTGAAATTGATTGCCAGCTAACCTTTTTCCAGAAATATCCGATCACTGATACTCACACATGTCATCACAATTGTAATATTTATGTAATCATATAATCACCGATACAATCATCTAATCGCCTAAAGTCTGAACAGTGTTGGGCTGGTCCCATCATAGTGGTATCAGAGTAGGTGAAATTGACTAAGGAAATGGAGGTAGGAAGGAGAGGTCGTGGAAGAGGTGTTCAGAGGATAACATTGGAAGCACTGAGAGAAGAGATCAAGATTCTTACTACCCATTTGGAGGCAGTCGAAGAAAGGAGAAGAAGATACCCTGAGGTAAGCGATGATAGTGAAGAGGAAGCTGAAGCGGACATAGATGGATTAGATGGTGAGACTCTAGAAGTGAGACTATTGAGATCTGTTCTAGTGGCAAGCAGTAAACCCAAACCGGAACTCCCAACCTACGACGACAGCCTATCCATAGAAGTTTTATTGGGTTGGATTAGAGAATTGGATAAGTATTTTGAGTGTGAGGAAGTTAGCGATATTTTGGTCAGGATATTTTGGTGCATAAAGATCAGTGGACTATAGTAGATCCAGGCATTAAAGCAATGGGAGTGTCCGATGAAGAATGGAAGAAGTTGGATCTAAAGGCAAAGAGCACAATACGATTGTGTGTCCCAGATTCAGTATTGTTGAATATATGAGGGGAAGCTATGACGAAAGCTTTGTGGGACAAGTCAGGGGCTTTCTACCAATCTAAGTCTCTGGTGAATGAATTGTTCCTGCGGAAGAAGCTATATAACCTGAGGATGAAAGATGGAGACTCAGTCACAGAGCATCTGAACACATTTAATATTGTGGTAAGTTAGTTAGCATCTATTGATATTAAAGTTTCAGATGAAGATAAGTGCATCAGTTTGTTGTGTTCTCTAACAGATTCATGGGATAGTCTGGTTATTGCAATAGGTAGCAATGTAATTGCCTTGCAATTTGATGAAATAGTCTCATCCTTGCTAACGGAGGAGATGAGATGGAAAAATATGGAGAGCGAGAATGTTGATGCCTTGTCTATACGAGGATAGTCCCATAACAGAAACAAAAATAAGTGATCGAGTGGGAGATCTAAATCTCCTGGAAAAGCTGTAAAGGTGGTGTGCTGGAAATGCAGAAAGGAAGGGCACTACAAAAGGGACTATAAATATAAAGCTCTTGATAAAGGAAAGGGATCTGATGATGCTCCTTATGCAGAGGTGAAAACCACGTTAGATGAAGGTGGGGATGTGTACTTGGCTTCTTCAAGTACACATGTAGATCATTAGGCATGGTTGATTGACTCAGGTGCATCCTTTCACCTCACTCCCCATAGAGAGTGGTTCTACGAGTATGAGAAATATGATGGTGGTGGTGTCTTCATCAGGGATGATAGGAAGGCTAGAATCATTGGTTGCGGGAAAGTAAGGTTGAAGTTGCAAGGTGGAAGGGTCATAACACTTCTGGGTGTTCTGCATATTCCTGCATTGTCTAGAAATCTGTTTTTTGTAAGCAAGTTGGATGGTGCAGGTGTAAAAATAGTGTTCGAGGAGGATACCTACAAAATGGTTTGGGGAGCACTGTTATTGATGTGGGGAGTTCAAATTGGAACTTTGTACAAGCTGCAAAGTAGCACTGTTCTTGATGAGTGCAATAGTTCTGTGGTTCCTAAAAGTAGAGCTGAAAATCTAGTGGTCTTTGGAGAGAAGACCATGTTGTGGCATCAAAGGCTTGGACATATTGGAGAGAAGGGCCTTCAAATACTTCATGGTAAAGGTATGGTAGAAGGTATGAGTAATAGCTCTCTGGATTTTGATTTCTGTGAAAATTTTGAAAACGGGAAGCGGAATCATGTGAGTTTTTCCTCTGGTGGTAAGAGGGCGAAACAGATATTAGAGCTTGTGCACAATGATGTGTTTGGACTTGTGAAGGCTCCATCACTGGGTAAGTCTATGTACTATGTATCATTTATAGATGAATTCTAAAGGAACACATGGATATATTTCCTTAAGAAGAAATCAGAAGTCTTTAATATGTTTAAAGAGTTTAAGGCTTTGGTGGAAAACCCGATAGAGAAGAAGATAAAGTACTAAGGACAGATAATGGTGAAGGGTTTTGCAATAAGGAATTTGAAGAATTCTGTAAGAAGTGTGGTATAGCGTGGTAGAAGACTACGCCATATACACCTCAACAAAATGGAGTTACAGAATGAATGAAGAAGACGTTGATGGAAAGGGCAAGAAGCATGCTTAGTGGTGCCAGGTTAGGACAAGAATTCTGGGCAGAGGTAGTGGATATTGCATGTTACCTAGTCAATAGGTCACCTTCATCAGCGTTGGAGGATAAGACTCCACAAGAGGTATGGACTGGTAAGAAACCCTCTTTTACACATCTAAGGGTATTTGGATGTGATGAATATCTAATGAACCAAGTTAAATAGTAAACTTGAAAAGTACATCTTCATTGGGTGCGAGGATGGTTTAAAGGGTTATAAGCTTTGGAACCTAGTCGAAGGTTGTGTACAACGAAGATGTTGTGCTCAGAGAGGTAATAGATATTATTAAACATGAAGTCCAACCAAAGGAACCTAAGAAGATAGAGTTTGAGCTTAAGGAGGAAGAATGAGACTCTACAGTAGAGGAGGAATCAGAAGATGAAGACTCACAAACTCCATGTGTAAGAAGATCAGTTCGAGAAAGAAGGCAGCCAGAAAGGTATAGTACATCTAATTTCTTTTCAAATTTTTCTTTATCTAATAATGATGATGATCCCAGAGCTATGAAGGAACCAGTAGATTCAGAGGATGGAAAACTTTAAAAAGATGCCATGGTTGATGAAGTGGCATCTTTGCACAAAAATGAGGCTTGAGATTTGGTGGAGTTACTGCCTGGAAGGAAACCCATTGGTAGAAAATGGGTGTTCAAGAAGAAGACAAATGTAGAAGGAAATGTGGAGAAATATAAAGATCGGTTGGTAGCAAAAGGTTTTTCCCAGGTGCCGAGAATTGATTTTGGTGATATTTTTTCTCCCGTTGCCAAGGTAACTTCTATTAGGTTAATTTTATTTGTTTCTACTAGTTTTGATTTTGAGGTAGAACAGATGGATGTGAAGACAACATTTCTTCATGGGGATTTGGAAGAGGAGATCTACATGAAGCAACTTGAAGGCTTTGTACTGAAGGGCAAGAAAGAACTAGTATGAAAGTTAAAGAAGTCTCTGTATGGGTTAAAACAATCACCAAGGATGTGGTATTAGAAATTTGATACATTTATACATGGACTTGGCTTCACCAAAAGTAAAGCAAATCACTCGGTGTATTTTAAATTAATTGGTGACCATGTTATTTATCTAGTTTTGTATGTGGATGATATGTTTCTGGTTGAAAATGACAAAGAAATTATCCAGGATTTGAAGACCTAATTGTCCTCCAAATTTTGCTATGAAAGATCTTGGTGCTATAAACTATATTTTGGGCATGAAAATTAAAAGAGATTGGGCAAAGAGGAAGCTCTGCTTAAACCAGAGGAAGTATGTTGAGACAATAGTGTAGAGGTCTAATATGCAGGATAGTAAACCGTTGAAGGTTCCTATTCCTGTAGGTGTAAAGTTATCTGCTAAACAATGTCCCAGGACATAAGAAGAGGAAGAGGTTATGTCCCGTGTTCCATATGGAAGTGCACTCGGTAGCTTAATGTATGCAATGGTATGTACTAGACCAGACATTGCACATGCAGCGGGAGTATTGAACAGGTTTATGCCAAAACCGAGGAAGGAGCACTCGAAAAGAGTGAGGTGGGTTTTTAAGTATTTGCGTGGCACTAGTGATTATGGTTTGTGCTACCAAGGAAGACCAGGATTGGATAGAGTGTTGGATATTCATGGTTTTGTTGATGCAGACTAGGCTGAGATCTGGATCAGAGAAGATCTACAAGTGGGTATGTGTTTAACCTATTTGGAGGTGCAATCAGTTGGATGAGTAAGAGACAATATGTAGTGGCACTATCAACTACAGAGGAAGAATACATGGCAGCCACTCATGCAAGGAAGGAAGCAGTTTGGTTGTAGATATTGTATTCAAGTATGGGGCTAGTACAGGGAGCTATAAGGATAGACTGTGACAGCGAAAGTGCTATTTTCTTGGCAAAGAACCTTACATATCATTCAAAGACAAAGCACATTGATGTTCAGTATCACTTTGTGAGGGACATGTCAGAAGAAAAAAAGATGTTGGTAAAGGTGGACACATTGAAGAAAGCTGCAGATGCATTGACAAAATCTATGATCTCTGAGAAGTTCTCTTGGTGTAGAGAGACAATGGGCATTTCAAGGCTGGAAAAATGACTAAGCTCTCCTGTGGCCCCCTGTGAAAAGAAAACAACAAGTGGTAGAATGTTGGGTTGTGTTATATTCTTTCCACAACTAGCCCACGTAGTTAATTGCGGGGTTGGGGGGGTGGAGCCCCCCTTCGTTGCGCCGATTGTGTAGCGGGGTGGGAGTTCACAAGGGGTTTGAGGTGTACCTATAACCCAACTTTATGGGGTCTAGGGAAACACCTTAGAAAATTTTGGTTTTGGACCCTATGTTAGGTTGGGCAGACCCACATATGGTTTTGTGCATGATTTTCGCACATGTTTTTCGGATGCGATGGATTTTGGTCGATGGTATTGGGCGCGATGGTTTTTCGGTCCATGGTATTGGATGCTTCGCATGTATAAATATGTATGATAACATTGAAAGGAAGATAATGAAATATTAAGCTGGTAGTCCCAGTTTTGGGATGCAAGGGAAATCTCTGTGTATATGTGTTTTATGTGTTATGTTCTCACATTGTTTATTTTCTGTGTTTTAGAATTCGTATGTAGGCAATTTCTGTATGGGTTAAAACCTACAATGACTCGATGGGTTTACGTTAATTAACCATAATACATCTATAAGCTTTTGTCTAATGGACATTTTTTCCATTATTACATTATTAGAGACGATCACGATGATAATTGTGTCTTTCTCTAGTGGTTGATATAGGGGATTTTGGGCACTATAGAAGATATTGTGTTTGACATAATAATTGTGGATTATTTGGCTTTTCTAAATTATACTTGAATTTCACTGATAATAACCTGGATTTATATATTTATTTTAACACCAAATTTATATCATGATAAATATATGAATATCCCATTAAATATGATCTAAATATGGTTTAAAGAATCTCAGTTTTAGCGTAAGCACGTGGCCTAGTAATTTCTGAGGTGTGAAGTTTTATTAGAGGCACTATTCATTTATTTGTTTTGGTTAGAAAAAAGTGTTTTCTCTTGGTTTTGTGTGAATTTCAATTTATCATTTGTAACATGTTGAGAAATGGGAAATAATAATGTATGACATTTATCTTGCATAAATTGATGTTGAATGAAAGGGTACAGAGTTTAACCAAGCTACAGTCTTCTTTGTTAAAGGCAGAGGAACATCTTAAAACGTTGCCTAAGAATACACCATATACAATGTTTAAACACAATTAATATACATAATTTTTTTTTTTTGCATATACGTTATTTTTTCTACCCAAGATATCAGAACAAGAAAAATATTGATATTGTACGAATTGTTTGAGGACCTCATTAAGGATGATTTTTTTTATGTCCTTTATTGATACCTTCTCATGACATGAAGGTTTTAAATATGAATTAATATGTTCCTAAAAGAAATCAAATTCAAAATTTATATATATAAATGATAAAAAAAAGTCAATGGCTTCATTTGATTGTTACTTGACTTTGGTGTGGCCAGGTTACCAAAAATGGGATTGGAGAAAGGATGGGGAGACAACATAGAGAATTTTTGGACATGATTCATTTTTTGTTTGAGATCCTTCAGGAAATTGAGCAATTGACTTTGGAAATTTTTCTAGTAGGGATTTGTGTGGTTTTTAATATTGTGATTCTTTCACCTCATGGTTATTTTGGGCAAGATTTTTTTTTAGGAATGTTAGGAATGACATTAGTGGACAGGTAAACAATTTTTTTTATAATTGCAATGTTCGTTCCATGATATCTTCTCTTTATTGTTTGATTATATTTTTAACATTTCTTTTGATTTTGGTTTATATTTTAACTATGAAATTGAAAATAATTGGTATTATGTACATTTAAAAAACATCCAAAGCTTGAAGATGAGTTTAGTATTACATGATATTAATTGAAATCCTTTTAGTTGTTTTGAGTTAAAATAATTTATGAGTATTAAAAAGTTTACTTTCATGTTCTTATTTGGGCAGAGGTTGTCTATATACTTGATCAAGTTCATGCATTAGAGAATGAAATGTTGTCACGAATAAAATCAGAAGGATTAGACATCTCACCTAAGATTATTTATTTTATCAAGTTATCTATAGCCTGAGATTTTTACCATGCAACTTACATGACATGATCGTGCCTAAGATTTATCTAAAGCTTCAATACTAAGTTATTAAGGTGTTCTCTTTTATGGTGATATTTTATTTATTTTTTCATATAGGTCATTGGGCCACATAGTGGACACTATTTCCCAACTAAATAAAACTTGTTTGAGTTTCTTTTTTTATGGTGGAAAATGGCATTGACATTGCCGATGTTGAGGTATATGTTGTATAAATATTTTACAATCTATTTTAGTTTATATTCAAGTATTCATTTTCTTTCATGTCTTATACTTTACAGTGTATCTTCTTTCTTTTTTAGGACACGAACTCAGTATTGATGGTAAGAAGAAGTAATTGAAGAAAGAGGAAAGAAATTACACTAGAGCAACAAATGAAAAAAGAGAGAGAAGAGAACCAATCTAGTGATACCCTTAGAGCCAATATCCTAGATAAGACACACACATAGAGATTGATGGCCAAGTATTTAGAGTTGCTGAATTCACTTGCAATGTTTTGGCAAGACAATGATAATGTTTTAAAGTGATAAAATAATATTTCATGTGTAAAATATAGTCCAACCAGTATTAAGTTGGAAATTCATGTTGTAATACTTGACAATTTATATAATAAAATTTACGTGGTTGAAATTATTTATATTTGCACATGATATTATTTAGTATTGTAATTAACATATGTCACTTTGAATTCTCATTTTAGATGAACATGCGCATTGTATGACATTTTTTTTAATTTAGTCACAAAATAGTTATAATTAATTATGTTGATTAATAATGAACAAAAAAGTCAATCTAAAACTACTAAATTAGTAGTTGATATTTATTAATGATGAACACAAATAAAAATAATATATGACTAAATTAGTCGTTTATAATGGTTACTAATGAAATTAATAGGAAGTTCTAAATTAGTCGTTTATATAATGAATACAAAACTACCAAAAAAGGATAAATGACGACTACAAATGAAAAATTTGTGATTACAAATGATGACTAAATTTTGCATATATACAACTATTAATAGCTAATTTACATTATCTTATAGCATGACCAAAATTTGTTCATATTTCTTTGGTCATTAATTGCTTTCAAAAGATGACTAAAATTTGCATATATACAACTATCAGTAGCTAATTTATAGTATCTTATAACACAACCAACATTTTAGGGATATTGTTTTGGTCATTAATTGGTTTTCTCAGGTAATCATATAGTAATATATTTTGTTGTATATTAGTAGCAAATTTATGACTAAATATACTACTAGATGATAAAATTCAGACATCCAGTTAATGACTAAGCTAAAAACAACTAAACATTGGTTTCATTATAAGATACTGTAAATTAGCTACTATTAGTCAACAACTAAAAACAGTCGTGATTATGCAAATTTTAGTCCTTTTTTTAGTAACTAATTAGCCATTTTGTACTAGTCACTTAATATATACTTTTGTTCTATTTACCTTTTAAGGTATCCCTTATAATTACTGGGTTGTCTACATGAAGTTATCATGGTAGTCTTAGTATTTATTACATTTATGTTTATATTACTTCTATACTATCTAGTATTATATTTCTTGCATTGAAATCAATACTTCTATAGTTCTACAATTATTACTTTAATTTTGAGGAGGTGTAGAAATCGGCAAGAGCCCTCGATGACTCTTATCATGGGAGACCATGAGGACCTATTTAGGACCTACTATGTATTTCATTCAAGACTGCTTACCTTTTCATGAGATGACAAGGTTCTCCCCTCGTCATGGTATGGATTGCTTACCTAAGCATGGCTTATTGAATTTAATAGTCATGATTATTGTACTAAAATATATGTATTGTAAATGTGTAAGCCTTGAATATATATATACCTAGCTAGTAAGTATTCAAAATTTTCTACTACCTAAGTTTCTTTTCTGTTTAAGATATCTCTTAGAAAACACTTTAATACTAATAGGCACCTTTTCTACCATAGTTGCATCCCATTGTTTCCTTTCATTATTATCTAGATTGCAAAAATAAACTACTATATCTTAAGCATGAAATAAATAAAACAAGAATATAAAAGTTACAGGAATAAAAAGTAAAAATACATGAATTTGATCTAACTATGCAGAAAATAAATTAAATAACATTTACCAAAACTATCCACTATACAAGTGCACCTGAGGACACGAGGCCCTTCCTAGCGCAGACCAATATAAGAATACATAATTAAGTAGTACAACTTTAGATAGCCTTTCAAAATTTTGTAGCTATATCAAAATCAATATTATCATTTTCTTCCCTATTGGGTGTCACTTTAGCTCAACTATATAAGAGTTCTTGTTACACATAGCTTAGATATTTGATCCTAAAATAATGGATCTTCCAACCATCAACTACTACTACAATAGATCACCATGTTACAATGATATTATCTTATGCAAAAATTAAAATATTTAAATTTTTGTGTAGAATTTTACTATAGTATCAAGAAATCATGACTAATATTTCAGTGCTATAAAAAGCTAAATTACATGTTTTGATTGGAGCTAAAAATAATATGGATAATATGGTATCCATATATATAAAATACATAGAAAACCCATGTCTTGATTTATGCTATCTTTTCATGAAAATATCTCAACCAATAATCACACTTTTAACAGTCACCTACGGTTGCATAACTGCCAGAATAATGTGTCTACCAAAATCGCGTCTCCCAAAATTTTAGTAACTCGACTACTTCTAATAGTTTAGTTCTATTAGCATAGCTCATGCACTTTTGGTACAATGATTTCTTATGGTAGTTCAACTAGATTTAGCATATCTTATGCACTTTCGATAACTTGACGATTATGTGCTTCTAGTAGTTGGATTATTTTTTTCTTCTGGTAATTGGGTTATCATGTGCTTCTGGTAACTAGAGTGGCAACCAATAACCCTAGAGGTTGTATAAAAACATAACTAGAGTGGTGCCTGATAACCCTAGAGGCTATATAAAAACATTAGGAACCAAGCTAGGAAAACCATCATTAGCAATAAATCAAACATTATCCTCTTTAGCTAATTAAGAATAATGGAAAATGACAATAATAAACTACTTTAGCATGATTGGGTTTATTATGATAAATTTATGGAAAACTATAGAAGAAAGGAAATGGATAGTAATATATGGTCAAGAAAGTATGATTAAATAACTGAAAATGGGTGTTTGGACTGGTGAGAGGAGTGAAAATTTCACGACTCATGACCTTCCCCATGCCTCTAATTTTGCATGTCCTCATGCAAAAAATATATGGTTAACACCAGAGAGTCACTTAATTTTTCAAATGTGACCAACCTACATGGTTGTATCATGAATCCTAGTAAAATACCTAATATCCCCCTTCATTCTTGTAACCACGGTACTTACATTTCTCATAAAATCATCTTCCATTACTCTCATATCCAATTTATCAATGTCTCTTAGAATCAAGAGCAATGAAACCATTGTTTTCTCTACGTTTTAGAATGTGAAACTAATTTGTACTCTAACCATCTTCTTTAAAGAGACTTCATACTAACCACACTCTTCATTGGGCTAGTTCCCTAGCCATGAATTACTATTTTTTCTAATTGTCATTAAGTTCAACTACATATTTTAAATTATTACAAAAACTTTATCGCGTGGAGCCCATATAGAACACCAAAAGACTAGAGAAATGTAATTCCATTTTTGCATTTAAATAACTTCTTATAACTTTCCATTATACCTTATATAAATGGTTCACTATTTTCTAATTTAGAATCTAATCCAAGCAACTTCGAAAGTTCAAAAATTATAAAAATGTGTGTTACCTACATATGCTCTTTTTACCATGCAATGTCCCACATAATCTATATAAATCACTATGTAATGGTCATTAATTTTACCTTCTACTAATTCTAAACAAATACCATTGGGAAGACTGACTCAAAAAGGGATAAATATTCTTTCATGGATCATAATAGGCTTAATTGTCTAGACAAGATGATCTTTCTATTGTACAATTATTATGCCAATATTTTTTTGCTACAATGAAATTCCATTCTATGTGAAATCCTCCAAAAACTAGCCAGAAAGATGAAGTAGAATTGAAAAATAACTTAATGAGGACAACAATAATGGGCTACCTGTACCAATACGTTTCTAAAATTTTCTTGGAAATTCTGTTTGTTCTCAGTGGATCATTTAATTACAAATTTTCTTATAGCTGCCAATATATATAAAGGAATTCAAAATAATAAAAGATAATAGTAAATAAGTACAATGCTATATGATTCCCCACCTTATATCAATGTATTCAATAACAAGGGAATGTATAAGAAAGTCCCATTTTATTTAGAAAAATCCTTCAAAATTATGTTTGCAACTGCAAGATCTGATATAAATGTAGCAATAAACTTAATTAATCATTTTATCACAAACCATAACTCAGATTCTAATGATTTTTTTCGCAATCTTTTACTATTTTAACGCAATCGCCAAAAATGAGATCCATTTGATGCACAAATTTCAAGATAAAGGAAAAATGGTTGCACGTGATGATGTTAAATTTATCAAATGCTATACATTGGGTTCGACTAAAATTTTCTAAGTAAGCTTCTACCAACGTAATCCCTTCCCACACCGACAATCAGATACATTTGTAGATATTTCAAGATATAGTGAAAATAGTTGTAGGTGATGATGCTTAATTTTTCAAAAACAACAATTTGGGTATGCTTCAATTTTTGTGAATTTTTGTATCTTACCCTAATGATGCTCTTCTAAAAAATTTGTGGGCATCTGTCATATGGTTTGGAAGATATTCTTGAATTAATTTCTGCATTTTTTTTTTTAAACAAAGGTAGGAAATTATGATAGGGGAACAAAGGCATTTTTGATACAATAATAGAGGTATTTCTGGTAAGAGAACATAATTACGAATTTATGATATGAAAAGAAAGTAAGAATTTACGATACTAGAACAAAGGTAGGAATTTGAAATACAAAGATAGATATCAATTTTTGTTTGATGCATAACAAAGGTGGGATTTTCAAATATCATAACAAAGATAGGAATTTTTTATACTAGAGCAAAAGTAGGAATCTCTAATATCGAAATAGAATTAGTAATTTTGAATCCTATCATCTACCTAGTACAAACCATATTATAACATCCACATGCTTTACCCATCATCAACACTTGGTCTGTCATATAAGCCCATTATCTTTTGAACAAAATTGTTGTTATGGTAGGGAGAACCACGTGAAGATGTGGGGTAAAGGAAAACAACATATTTCCTTATTAAAACAACAAGAAGTTATTATTATGGTAAATCAATGTTTCTTGGTAGAATAAGATGTTTAATTTCAACCAAATGGATTAAGGGTGTAATTTATGATGGGATAGAAAGATAATGTCATAAGTTAATGGATGCAATAATAGGCTAATCTTCCCATAGTTTTTTATCATAATTTCCTAAATCTTCAACTGATAAAAAAATATTATGTTAAATTTGACGTCAAGTTTTTCCTATAAACTACTCATGATGTTAAATATAAATTTGAGACTGATGTACTGATGTAGATGATCCAAAATAGAGCAATAAAAGTAATGCTAACTACTGAAGTGTGTGAGGTTGGTAGATACTAATATTCAAATTGAGTTTGAAACTAATCCAAATCAAGATGATGTTTATTCATGGTGGTTGAATAATGTTGTTAATTGATGAAGACTAACTATGTATAAATAAATGATAAACTTCGAACCTAAGAATGTGGAGTTGATTACTGTTGAGGCATTATAGTGGTGGATCTAGGGATGAGAGACTAATAGAAAATGAATGAAAGAGTACTACTAAATTGTTGTAAGACTCATTTTTACCATATCAAGGTTTGTAGCAGTATTTTCTCTGCCATCAAAATTTCTATAAAACATCTCATGGGAAATCAAGGTGAGGAATTCATCATCTCAATAACCTCATTATAAATAAAAGTGAATTGAGTGCCATGGTATTAAATAGGAATGAAAAGAGGATATGAAATAGGGAAAAAGGGATGGAAAAAAATACATTCCCAGTGTGAACTAGCTTTTGGCATTATGACTAATGTGTTGTCATTGATGGAAACCTACTTGATAAATATATCAACATGATGGCTATGAAGATGCTATAGATGGTATGAACAAGAAAATGCGATATGAGATATAGATGGATGGTAAAGGAAAAGTTTGGGAAAATATACATGGGTACTGAAAAGCATGATGACTTACATATGTAGTATTATGAAGAAAAGTCACATACAAAATCTAAAACTACGGTATTTTAGATACCAAGGGTCATTACCATGGTATTGGCCCACAGTAATGAGTGTGACAAAAATTATTTGATCTCTTCAAAGAATACTAACAACATTACTAAGGGATTGGCCTAAGGTATTGGCTAAGGCTAAATCTATATAAGGAGATGGAGATCAATGTGTTATGTGTGCACGTAATGATTTATACATACATGATATGAATTAGAACTAATGTGTGATAGGGCGTAAGGAGAAGACTCAAATCTAAAAGATCTCAAAGTTTGTCGAAATATATGCTTGACTAATTTACTTGTTGCAAATCTCTAAGTACCTAACAATGATGAAATTATGATGAATTTGCGTGTTGTGATTTAAATAAATTAGTGAGACGTTTGTATTATTGATAGTAAAGATCGTGAAAAGTGAAATTGTGTGTGTAGTGCAATTTTGGAGATCCACACGCAGGTGTGTTTGAGAATAGCCATATACATACATAGATCCATGTATGCAACATCACATATATATTCAGAGATAAAGTTTGCAAATTTGTACATGGGTGTTTTGCATGATAAGCACATACATACATTGATATGTCTTGAGGTAGTCATGTATATATGGCGGGGTTTCCATTACTACTAAATGATGAAATTTGATCAATTCTATTATGTTTGATGTTGTCTATTAAAGAAGTCTTAATCATGTTGATCTATGTCTGACAGTGTGATACAGTTGGTTGTTCATCATTGGAATAATGATTAGCAATGATGGTACAATAATCTGTGATTAGTCTAGTAATCTATGATTAGGTCAATGATTTATATATGGATCAATGGTTAACTTAATATTATAGTGATTCATGATATAGTAGTCACTTGTTTGAGCATTGTACGTAGGTATTATATAGACGAAGTACGTACATACGTCCACCGTATTTAGTACGGTCTTTTAAAAATTTTGATTTTGTTGCTTCTACTTGGGTTTTGAATTCAGTGACCTCATTCTTCATAAATTTAGCTCATTTGTAGTTTGATAGTGTCTTATATTCAGTGCTTCAGTTTAACATGCTTGTTTGGGTTTATTTTTGATATGGGTCTTGTCTGAAAACGTGGCCAACAGGTTTGATGTTTTGAGTTAGGTGGATGTGGTATGAAATATTATGAAACATGGTTGCAAAGAGGTGTTAAGGGTCCGAGCATTTAGTGAGGGAGTCAAAGCTTCCTTCCAATGGTATGTGGTAAATTTTGGCATGGGGTAGGTTCTCCCTTCCGATATGATTCAGTAAACGAGATCAAGTGGTTAGAGATCCCTTCCAGTTGATGCTACAGAAAAATAGAAGGTTGGAGCCTTCCGTAGGTGGGTTCCTACATACTCGTAGGAGTATGCACCAGTAAAAGATTGTAAGTGGTTTTCTTAATAATAAAATAAAAATACGGAGATGACGATAATGGTAGTCTTCTCCCACATTGGGTTTCCACCTAAAAATCCTAATGTTCTCTTTCTTTGTTAAATTTCTTATGTGTGATGGTTTATTCTACTCTTACTACACATGGTTAGTATTTACATTAATGAATAATGAAGTAATTATGCATTGTTTAGAGATGAAGAGATGATGAAATATATGAAAAGTTAGTTAACTAGATATACGATGTCTGTGCTTACATGTCATGTACATACATTGGTTTCATGAATGACAATAGCATATAGAAATCAGAATATGAAATGAAAATTTTGAAGTGAAATATAATACTGATTCACCCCAGCTCCCCCTCCTCTGAGTGTTTTTCCCAATACCAGTTATCCATGTATTTATCTCTCAAAGTATTACCATTATCCAAGTGTATATAGAAGCTTCCTCATATGAGGAAAGTAAATCACCTCCACTAAGGGTCTCACTTCCATGAAAAACTTTTTATTTTCAGAAGGATAAAAATTCAAATAGTAATATTGTAAGGATCTTAAAGCCATTCAGTGAAATCTGAGGTATGAGCTTTATTTTTCCTAGCCTTTAATTTAATGACAATTATTTCATAGTGTGACTTGAGGCCTTCCCTTGGAGTGAGTTATATGTATTCTAATGTGTTTTTGTCATCTCTCTTACCCAACATAGCCCTACTCCTAGTAAGCTTCTTGAGTACCCTAGAAGGTTTACTTGTACTTTCATATAATTCTTTTTTTATTCATTTCATTTCTTTATGTGAACATATATAAATACACACACACACACACACACACACCATTCAAGATATTTTAAATACTATATACTTCTAAGTGGAATTTTTTAGAGTGTAGGAAGTTAGGACTTCGGTGGTATGATAATCTTTTATATTCTCTAGGAGCATAACTCATTATTCAAGTTTAGCCCATGGATCAAAACACTCACAATAGCCTTAAATATGAGCTATTTAATGTATAGTGAAATGATACATCTAGGATAATAACTAAAACGCCCCTCTAGTCAATCAGGCTAGATTTATGGTAAAAGCCTATTGAGGTTCTATAGAAATGGTCCACCCTAGGATGTTTTTCAACAATATCCCTTAGAGGATGTTGCAAATAATTCTTAGAGAACAACTTTGAAGAGAAATTGCAATTATATAGTTTATTCAACTCATAATAACATCGTTGTTTGTTACATTGCCTAAATTCCCCATATCATTTTAAGATTGTCGAAAAAAAGTAGCAAAAGAACATTGCTATGTCCTTCGTGTTTTCTTTTTATCATACAACAAGACACCCTTGTATATTGCTTCTTATTTCTTAACACATTTTTTTTATTTTTTCATTTAGTGATGCTTAGTCTTTACATTTCTGAACGTAAAAATTTGAATCATAAACTTCAGACCATTCTTGCAATGTCTTTGAAGACCTTGGATATCACCAAAAAAAACATTAATAAAATCATCTATGAAATTTCAAAAATATTATAGACACCTAAAATCACAGTTACTTTCATAAAAGCTACTACAGATAAAATAGCCAAAATTCCAAAAAAAGAGAACATCATTGTTTCTTTCATTTCACCAAAAAAGACTAGAAAAATGACCTACTCTTTCAAAGAGCTAATATACTGTAATGAAAACAAAAGTGTATACATTGTTCCATGTTCATGCATAAAATAACATAATAGATAAAACAAAAGTGTATACATTGTTCCATGTTCATGCATAAAATAACACAGAAGAGAAAATGGAAGATCCCTTAACATTAGAATCAAATAATATGTTGCTCACATTATGAAGAATAGGGAATCAAAATCTGTCTTAGTAGAACATGCATGTTCTTCTTCTCACTACATTTTCATGGAAAATGCTAAATTCATATAAAAAGTAAAACACTACTTAAAAAAGAGTGAGAAGCAATAAAAATTGAAAAGAGCAAAAACACCATAAACTAAGATGATGGTTTGAAGCTTAATAATACCTAAAAACCTTTATTAAATAAAATTCAAATCAAACATCATCAGCTTACATTATCAAAATCATATATATATATAACATCAAAACATAGCCTTGAGAATTGTGATTCTTCGCAATATACTCAATTTGAAATCCAAAACTTTGGGCTTTTTTAAAATATCACAAGTTTTTCCACATTTTTCTCAAACAGATTCAACCGGTATGGATATATATTTCAAATTATCAAATCCCACCATGAAGAGATGTGATGGATAATGCATTACTATTCGAGAAATCGCGTTTATTAAGAGCTAAAACCCTATCAAATCTGCCTTTTGTCAAATTTTACAGCGATTAACATATGATAACAAAATTCACTAGGTGCAACCATCCTCTCCATCCTCTCCATCGTGGACGTAACAATTTTGTCTTCAAAAGGTAGAGCGAAGCCCTAACTATAAATGAAATGAAAATCACAAGATTCTGCTTCATTATAATTTCACGAACACTTCTAAAACTACATCTTGGATTAGCATCAACACTTCAACAACCTAATCTATGGCAATCCTCAGACGCACTCATGTAGACTAAATCTGATGGGTCCCTAGAAGTTGACTCTAAACATAAGAACACCAAAATAAATAACATAATGAGCTCGTAGGGAAGATACAAGTTTATCCACACAGAAGCATGCTCTCCAACCAGAACGTTGTTTAAATTAGACTTGTCAGGCATCTCCAATAATTTAACGCTCTCTCACAATACTCCATAAAATAATCTCTCTCACAATAATTCAAAAAATCTCATAATATCTCACTAAGAGTGGCTCGATAGCATGTACGTTAGCGCATAAAAACTTAAACCTAACTTCAATATTAATCACTCACATTTTTCCACAAAGAAGTCATACACGATGATTCACAAGAAACTCACGATAATCCAAAAGAAAGGCTCGATATCCTAGAGGTCAGCGCCGACATGGATATACCTAATTATAATATAAATCACTCTCAAGGAAACATGCAAGAATATTTTAGCTCATTCGATTATAGTTTAATGCATATTGTCTAGGTCAATAGATTTACACCCGACACCAAATTCAATAAAAATAAGGAACCCATCAATGTCATCGCAACAGACAACAGCGGTATTTCACCTGTCAGCAAAAGCTGTCCTCTAAAAGAACATGGTTGTCAACATTTCAGACCTTAATCTAGATAATACAATTGAATCCCTTCATCAGAAAGGCATAAACTTCGAGAAAAATACCTGTTAAGGAGGTGATCAGTAACATAGAAGTAGCCATCAAATATTTAGAACCATTTAAGGATGAGGAGATAAGACAACACGTAGCCTAAACGCATAAACTTCGAGAAAAATACCTGTTAAGGAGGTGATCAGTAACATAGAAGTAGCCATCAAATATTTAGAACCATTTAAGGATGAGGAGATAAGACAACACGTAGCCTAAACGACAAAACTCCAGCGAGTAACATTTTTAGGGATGAACGAATAGCATTAAAAACCTAAAAAGCAACAAAAAAATAATTATTTTAAAGGCAGGAAAAGGTAATGCTACGGTAATAGTGAACAAGAATGAATACGATGAAAAGATGAAATATCGCCTAAATAAGAGTGGATGTTACAGAATTACTGACATATATTCAAGCATAGAGAAGTCACTAAAACAATAAAAGAAGCATCTCTAGACTCGGTTACAAAAAATAGAATCTCTCTAGGTTGCTCAATCATCCCAAGAATATACGGAGCTCCTAGGATCCATAAGACACACATCCCACTTAGGCATATGTAAACATTATAGGATTTCCTACTTATTTACTTGCACGATATCTTGATAGGAAACTATGCCCCTTATTACGAAACATCTCGTCTTATGTTAAGGACTCTGTATCCTTTATTCAAAGGATCAAAATCCTAAAATTAAATGAGAAGATATCCTTATTAGTTTTTACATAGTATCTCTTTACATTATGATTCCCATGGATGAAGTTATATAAGTTATATAAGTTATGAGGACCAAACTGGTAATGAAACTATAGATTAATTAAGGCTTTGTTTCAAAATTTCATATTTTTGCTTTAAAGGAAGAATTTATAGGCAAAAACACATGGTGTAGCTATGGTATCACCATTATCTCAAATAGTTGCCTAAATTTACATGGAACACTGTGAACAAAGAGCCTTTAGTTCATTTCCATACACTACATAAGAATAGAAAATATGTTGGCTACATATTTGCAAAATAAAATCACAAAAAACATAAACTAGAATTGCTCCTATGTCATATCAACAACCTCTTAGAGCACATCAAATTTAGTATTGAAATAAAAAATAATAACAAATTATCTTTCCTAGCTATCTTTCTCACTAAGAATAATGGAAAAATATGATACCAAGTTCCATAAAGAAAAATCACACAAATAGATATAGTTAGGCAGATTCTCATCACCATCTTAGAGATAAAAAAGAGTGACATCAAAACCCTAGATACTAGAGCTTCTAGAATATCTGATCATGAACATTTGAATCATGAACTCGAACATGTTTGCAATGTCTTTGAAGAAAATGGGTATCATAAAAATCATTATCAAAAACATCCATGAAAATTTAAACAAAAGGCAAACAAAAAAGACTATGGACATACTTAAAATCACCCTTCCTTTCATAAAAGGTACCACATATAAAATAGTCAAAATTCTAAAAAAAACATCATGGTTGCTTTCACCTCCAAAGACCTAGTATACCCTAATCAGGTGAAAGGCATATACATTGTTCCTTGTTCATGCAAAAAAGAATATATAGAAGAAAATGGAAGATCTGTTAACACTAGACTCAAAGAACATGGCTCTGATATAATGAAGAATAAGGTATCAAATTTTTCCCAAACAAAACATGCATGCTACTTCTTTCACTACATTTGCATAAAAAACTCTAACCTCATAAAAACTAAAAAACTACCCTAAAAAAAATAAAAGAACCAATAGAAATTTAAAAAAATACAAACACCAAGAATTTTGAGGTAACTTAGTAATACTTAGAAACCTATGTTAAATAAATTAAAATTAAAGATCATGAGCTCAACATATATTTATATATAATATATAATATAATATTAATTAACTCTACCTCCACAAAACATATCATTTTCAAATGTGATCCCTGAAGATGAACTCATTGAACTCTGAATGTGGTTTTTAATTATTATTTTTTCTGCGATATATTTCAAAAAAATTCACCTTTATGCATCATTATTTAGGTATGGTAACATTAAATAATAATGTAATGGTGTATTTAATATTTAAATATAAATTATTACATTATTCTTAAATTAATATCATTAGTAATATATTATTAATAATAATAATATTATTATCATTTATTAAATATATATACTATTTTTTAATTTATTGATATTACTATTTTTATAATGCATATGTTATTAATGTATAATAATAATTCCTACAATATTATTCTGTGATTTTTAATAGTAATAATATTAAGTATTAACATTATTAATAACATTATAATATTATAATAAAAAGAGTTGCTATATGTCTATAAAATGTAGAATGGACAATGATAGCTTGTACTATTAAGTCGCTTTATGATGGGAATGTCACCCATTTGAAACTTTGTGGGAAAAAATCTAGTCATGTTAAGGGTTGGTGTCGCCCACATCGACTATGATCCACAGGTGATGTCGTTGACTTAAATGCCCTTGGAACATGATTTCTCAAACCAAAAATTAGGCCTCTAATCATCTCTAGAGGACACAAACAACTTTGTCAAAAAATTTATTAACTTGCTCTATATAAAAATATTGATATATAATGATATTAATAATCTACTAATATTATAATTAATATATTATTATTAATATTAATATCATTATTAATATCATATTAATGCAATTTACTTTATTAACTAATGCATTATTATTATTATTGATGTCATTATTAATATTTATATTTGTTAGAGATAATGGAGAATATCTACGAATAGTGAATTGGTTCATGGTACATGAGGATAGGAATTATTTTCTATTTCTTAGGGTGTGGTTCTAACTTTCCTAAAACCATGTGTGCTATTTAAGGTATGATGTACATGGATAATGTAGAGCATTTTGTAGAGCCAAACTCTCCTAGTTCAGATTCTCTGTCGTAGAGTTGAAGAGTGGATGTTTTTTATTAATTCAAACATCGATTTTTAATATGGTATTATAGCAACAGGGCTGAAAAACCTATGCACTGAGTGAAGGATTTTCTCGGTGTGCCTGAGGAGAAATTGTTGCATGTTTTGGAGAAAAAATCACGCCGATCCCACTGCGAGCCTTCCCACATTTTATTTTGGACGATCATCACGAATCCATGTTGGATAATCACGTCAACTGTAATGAATCAGTGTTGGCTAATCACATCGGCCATGCAAACAAAAAAAAGGGGTTGTGTCCTGGTGGTGGCTGCTGAGAGAAGGCTGAGTGGAGGCCAAAGTCTACCGAGAGAAGGTTGCAGTGACCCTATACATGGAGAGGGCGCACAAACTACAAGGGCTCAGTGAGTGCTAGAGGTGGTTGAAAATACCAAAAATTGAACTCGCGGAGATTAGCAATTTATGTCTTTGACATAGACATGGGGTAGATCTAAGATATATGTTTTTTTACCTGCCAAATTTTTTTAATCGCCAAGATGAATAATCAAATGATTGAAGCATACTTGAATGATCATAACAAGTTAAATGGCTCCAATTATGCGAATTGGAAATTCAATATGTCGTCTCTGCTAGAAGTGCAGAGTGCTTGGATGATTGCAAATAGAGATGAGTAGAACCCAGTAGCTAGATCAACATCAATCCCAGATTGGGAGAACTGAGAAGGTAAGCAAGGATGCTGCTGAAGATGTCAGTGAAAGACTACATCATACCACATATCAGAGAATGTAAATCAACAAGGGAAATTTGGGGAATATTGAAGGATTTGTATGAGATCAAGAATACAAATCGTCTTCTATTCCTGAAGAGCAAGATATTATCCCTGAAGATGGAGGAGAATGAAACATCTGCTTCCTTCATAGCAAGGATCAAAGATCTGAAGAAAAAATTGGTAGACATTGGTGAATAAATTGTAGACACAGATCTAGTAACCATTACCATGAATGGTGTGACCGATGACTACCAAATGTTTATCACTTGGATAAACAATAGAGAGAAAATCCCAAATTTTGAAGAACTAACAAGAATATTAATGCAAGAAGAAGAAAGAAGATTGACTCTAAATCCCTAGAGTGCAGATCTTGTGTTGATACTGAAAAGGAATTTCTTCAAAGGAAAAGGAAATATGCGACAGCAAAATGGAGGAAACTCATAGAAAAGACCAAATCAAACTCAAGGTATGCATCCAAACATAAACAACTCTAAAATTAAATGTTTTTATTGCACAAAACCTGGTCATATCACTAAGGAGTTCATGGAGAAGAAATATCATGAACAACAACAGAAGTAGAAACGACATGCAGGTCATCTCGCAAATGAAAATCATGTCCAGAACTTCTGATCGTCTATGGAAGACTTTGATGAGAATGTTGACATAAACATCTTGTAGGTAGATTCAGGAGCATCAATAATATGACAAGGAAGAAGAAATGGTTTCCAGATTTTAATGAAATCAACGATGGAGCACAAATTTACCTTGGTGATAATAGAAGTCATCAAATCAAAGGGTGTGGAAAGATCTCTATCATCTTACCTAATGTTACTATAAGACAAATTCATAATGTCATGTATGTGCCTAGTGTAACAAAAAGGTTGATTTTTGTATCCATGATTACAGATCAAAATCTTAAAGTTGAATTTTTTAAATCTAACTATTACATTAAAGGTTTGCTAGATGGCATGAAGACTATTGCTACAAGAATTTGAACAGGAGGTCCGTACAAATTGGATGTAAGACCATCACTAGTTCAAGCTTTGACAACAACGAGTTTGACTACAAAAGAGCCATGACATCAGATATTTGGTCATATCAACTATAATGATTTGTTGTTACCTCAAAAAAAGCAAATGGTAAGAGATCTTCCTATGTTAAAGCAAGTGCATAATGATTGTGATGCTTGTACATTAGGAAAGATGCATAGAGAGTAATTCCCTGTTCAAGTAGAGAATAAACAAAGAGACATATTTGAATTAGTACACACAGATCTTTGTGGACAAATGCAAACAAAGTCATTAGGAGGTGCATTGTATTTTTTACTATTTATTGATGACTGCACAAAGTTTTCTTGGGTATATTTTTCGAGTAAGAAAAGTCACACATTTGAATAATTTAAGAAGTTCAGAAACATGATTAAAAAGCAAGCAGGGAAGCATATAAAAATTCTCCATTCCGATCAAGGGGGAGAATACAGGAAGGATGAACTAGTCAAGTATTGTAAGGACCATGGGGTATTACAGCAATTCACAGCACCCCATACTCCCCAACAGAATGGAGTAATGGAAAGAAAGAACAGAACATTGGTGGAATGTGCTAGGAGCATGTTGAAAGGTAAGGATATTTCAGATGGATTTTGGGCTGAAGCATTGAATACTGCGGTTTAGATGAAAAATAGGAGTTCTACAAAGAGTCTTGAGTTTAAAACTTGTTATGAACCGTTATATGGATTTAAGCGTGCAATAAAACATTTAAGAGTGTTTGGGTCTAAAGCATTTGCCCATATTCCAAAGGAAGACAAAAGAAAATTAGATTCAAAAGCCATCAAACTTATCTTTATAGTGTATTGTTGACAATATAAATATCATAGATTATTTAATCCCTCTAATCACAATATTTTCTTTAGTAGAGATGTCATATTCCATGAGTAGGATCATGAAGAATCTAATAAGGACAATGAGGAATGGCATATTCTGTTCTTGGTGGAAGAAGGAAGTGATGAATCAGGTGATGGAACTAAGCATCAACAGATGCAACAGCAACAACAACAACAGGAAGGAAACGAGGATGATGTAGCTATCAAGCCAAGTCTAGAAAATGATCAAACAAGGTTTGAATCTTCCTGAAGACTCAAAAGATTAGGTAGGAAAGCTCAGTTGCCAACAAGATATAGGGAAAGTGCTTTAATAACTAGTATGATGAATGTAGTAGAACCTTCTAGTTATAAGGAAGAAAATGAATGTAGCGAATGGAAAAGAGCTATGGAATATGAATATGAATCTATAATCAGGAACAACGCTTGCGAGTTGGTTGAACTTCCTAAAGGGAAACAAACCATAGGTTGCAAATGGTTATATAAACCAAAGATTAATGTAGATGGAACCATAGATAAATTAAAATCTAGACTGGTAGCAAAAGGGTATTCACAAAAAGAAGGCATTGACTATGAAGAAACCTTTGCCCTTGTAGCTAAACTAAATACCATCAGAATGTTGATTTATTTAGATACTAAGAAACATTGGATCATTCACCAACTAGATATAAAGTCTCCATTATTAAATGGAGAATTGAAAGAGCAGGTTTATTTAGAGAAACCTAAGGGGTTTGTCCAGAAAGGGAAAGAACATCTAGTCTGTAGATTAAAGAAAGCTCTATATGGACTAAAGCAAGCACCTAGGTCCTAGTATGAAAACATTGATTCATTTTTTCTATAACTTGGCTACAACAGAAGTAAAAATGACCCTAATCTGTATACCATGAAATATGAACAGGGGCGCATATTGTTGATTTCTTTGTATGTAGATGATTTAATTATTATAGGTGATGCTATTGCTCTAATCAAAGAAGTCAAGCAACAAATGTCAGAGATACTTGAAATGAAAGACCTTTGTGTATTAAGATATTGTTTGGGTCTTGAGATCTGGAGAGATTCAGGACAAACTTTTATGTCCAAAGGTAACTATGTCAAAGGTCTACTCGAAAGATTCAAAATAGATCAGCGTAAGGATGCAGTAGTACTATTACAATGTAACATTAAACTTCAGAGTGATAAGGGAAATTTACATTATTAATGAATCGTAATATTATTTCCAACTAGATTGGATGGGGGTGATAATCCAGAAGTTAATAATGATTAGACTGGTGGACGATGAGAGGATGAGCCACATGGCCGTTTGTGTTCCCTCACATGCCATCCTGAGCCGAATTCATGGTGGCCTGCAAGCTGCATTTAGTGGGTACTCTGGCCAAGAATTACCCATTATGCACATAGATATGGACTTCTCTTGCTATAATGTTGTTCCTCCCCCCTGCTCCATTGCAATTGTCTGCCCCAAGCTACTAAACCCTGTTCTCGCACTGTTACCGGGAGTTGTTGCTGGTTACTGAGTTGTATAGAGCTTGGCAATGGGCATCACTACTCCCAAACCAAGCTGTGTAATTTGACATCTGCCCAGCCTTCCCTTTCTCATCCTCTTCTCAATTCATTAGCCAACTTCCCCACTGATAGCTCGACTTGGCATTCTACCATGGCACACATTCATCACTGAATGCGTAGCCGAAGAGGAGGAAGTCATGGAGGCAGTGTCCTCCCTCCTGTGATGCTAAGACCTGACCCCGCATCCCCCTCCCGTTCCCTTGAAATTCTGAGCCCACATGGCTCCATCTCCAACAGGTATATACCTGCAGTGGTCCTGAATGTGCAAAGCTTTAAGGTGTTTGCCACAGAGACACTCCCGTCCACACTGCCAAATTTCCTCTGCCCCCTCACCCGAATCCCCACTCGACCCAATTTCACTTCGGTAGCACCCTGAACAGACCTGTCATTACAACCACCATCACAATTGTTTTCTCTAAAGAAAACAAGCCATAGGATGCCCCAGCAGGAAGTACTGGAGTGCAGCAGTGGGAGGCTCACAGGCTCAGGAATGATCATGATTCAGGAAAGCAAGCGATGGACAAGGATATGGGTACCCTGCATGGAAAGGATTTGGGTGGCAATCAGCATGCTGCGGAAGGAAAATCTGGAGACACATGACCACTGGGTGGCAACATGGTTGACGCGTCAAGACCGCATGCAGCTGCTGGCAGCTCTGGTGGCGTCCAAACTGCTCATGGGCCATAAAGCGGCATGTCGAAGGAGGAGGATGACTGGTATCAGTATGCGTGCTGCATCGAGGAGGAGACCACCTTGGATGAACTCAAGTGACGACACGTGGTAGCCAAGTGTGACCATTATGCCAGTAGAGGTCTCCTTTGCTGACTGGCTCTTTTCTATTATGGTTTCTCTGTTGAAGCTTCTCTGGGTTTATTACCATGTTTTCATATTTCCTGTTTTAAATATTGATAGCCCACATATGGGTACTTTTTGCATTTGCGGACTAGTTTCCCCATTAATGAGGCAATCAAGTTATTTTTTGATAGAAGATGTTCAACACTGCTGAGGCCTATACCTTATTGTAAACATATTTTGTTACATATTAATAGATTAAATTTACTTACAAAAAATATTATTTTTCCAACTTACAAAAAAATTATATTATTATTATTATCATAATATGATTAATAATAATCAGGAACATTAAATTAATAATAGTATTTAAGGTATATATATTAATGACATTATAATAAAAATGTTACATATAATAATAAACATAATATTTAAATAAACTCTTAATATTATTAATAAATATTAATAAAATTACATTAACCAATATATATAATTATATATTATATAATTATATATTATTATGTATATTTAGTAATAATTACTAATATTATTATTAAATAATTACTAATATTATATTATATATACATTGTAGCACTTATTATTAATAATGATATTAATATATTGTTATTAACTGCTTAATGAGAGTAATATTAGTAACAATATTAGTAATAATATAAGAATTAATATAAGCGTAATAATATGATTATATTAATAACAATGATATATACTATTTTATTATAGCATAACATATTATTAATAATATTATAATATGTTAACCAATTTTTTTATTATAATGTTATTCTAGTGATATACTTTAATATTATAATTAGTTTAATGTTCATGTTATTCATTATTAATGATATTTATTATAATAATAATAAAATAATTTTTTTGGTTAGTTGGATATAATATTACTATTCATTAATAATGTTTATTGCTTATATGGATAAAATAATAGTCCTATAAATCTAAGTTTTCAAATTTAATAACCATAAATTTGATACATTGTGCATAATGTGAAGGTGCAATGATGCAAGAGCATCCAGCTCAGGCACCATGACCGGGTGTCGGTCTTTGTCGGGTTGAAAAGTTGAGTTAACATTTTGATTGTCTTTTATGTTAGTTGGTCATAATAGGAGGTAGGATTTTTGTTTTTAACTTAATCTCTGAATTAGTCAAAGGTAGTTTGATCGGTTAGGATTATTTAGTTGTCTGTCTTTAATAAAACATCGATTAATAATTGTCCTGTTATTCTAAAAGGGAAGAAAAAACAAATGTGTCCAAAAGGAAAATCTTGTCATAAAGACAGAACCAAATGCTTAATAGCCATGTAACTGTAAAGTCTACAACTGGAAAGTAACTGTACAATTTCATTAACTATGATCACGAAACATATAAATGTAATAGTGAAAGTCATGTATGAGGTTCAACACTTCTTGCACTCTAATAATAACAATAATAGAGAAAACAATTCAATCCATCTATGTGTCCTACTATATTTTTATTGTTCTTCCTAATTAACATCTGAACAAACAACATATTGTTCACAGACCATTGTATTTTATTCTCTTTGCCTTTCCTGAGAAAAAAAACCAGTCCTAACAGTGAGACAGAAGAGCAGATGCCAGAACGAGGGCTTACATTTCCATTGAAGCAAAAAACATTGACGAAGGAGTAACACAAATAAGATCCAGTACGGGTCAAGCATCCATAGGCCACACAAAATTTTCTACTTTTAAAATTTGACTGTCAAATAAATTACTAGAGCAACCATAGTATTTTCTCCTGTTCATGGAAAACATCACAAGCATAGTCGTAAAGCAACAATTGCATATCCAAGCATAGAATCTAGAATGATGGCCTAAGTGCATAAGTTTCATTTAAGTAAATTGAACCCAACAATCTTTCTTGTAGTTCTTTTCTTCAAATTACAAAAGCAAGTGTATAAAAGTACATAATAACACTACAAGATAAAACGTGGACAAGCGTAAAGCCAGCGGATGACAAACCCTAGGTGAGGGTTTCAGAAATTGTTTCATACGTAGCAAAAAACATATAAGACAGTCGATGTCAAACCCTAGGTGGAGGTTTTGAAAATTTCTTTTGTGCACAGCAAGTTACAAATAATAATCACCAGATAGTGGAAGCCCAGGACAATAAGATGACCAGGATGCTACTTATAGCCAAGAGCCATTTGACAAGCATCGAGGGGTGACAAACCCTCACAACCAGAGACCTATTAAAAAATAACATAACAAAGAATGAAGGAAATTCATGTTGGCAGAGCCTATCAGAGAAAGAGCGAAGCATTCCTTGCCAAGACCTCCAACCACAAACCCCTAGCACCAGAAGAGAGGCCAACACATAGGTGTTAGTTCCACATTATCAAGGAAAACAAAATTATAGTGCACGAAAAGAAAATAACAGAAGTCACATTTATCTTACCTAAGGGATTGCAGTGACAACAGAGGACAATTTTTCCACCCATGGGTTTCGACCAACTGTGGAGATGAAGATGCAAACAGGTTAGGAGCTAAGGAAAGAAAACAACAAATTGAATCAAGGAGAGAGGGGCTACCTGCATTGGAGCCAAGGACAGAAGGACGCCATCGTTTCAAGCCTAAATGCAAAGCCAACCACTGAGTTGCAAACAAGAACATGAAATACCAACCTACAACTCAGAACACAATGACATGTTAAACGAACAGTGGAAAAGAAAAATATACAGAGAATCATTTACCCAGGTGATGGCAGGAACATTCACAACTGCCTAATGAACCAGGCCAGAGACTACCCACACAAACAGAAAGGAACAAGTATAGAAGTTATCAAGAGGCGTGCCTAGAACTTTCAGCAAAGTTGCCTACCCAAATCACAAAGCCATAGCAGAACGAAACCTTGGCAAGCATAATGAAAATGACCAAGTGAATGACAGAGGAAGAGTTTTGGCATAGCAAGGAGTGAGAAACGTGACCTGAGGCGAGTACACAGCCTTGATTGTGAAATTGATTGCCAGCTAACCTTTTTCCAGAAATATCCGATCGCTGATACTCACACATGTCATCACAATTGTAATATTTATGTAATCATATAATCACCGATACAATCATCTAATCACCTAAAGTCTGAACAGTGTTGGGTTGGTCCCATCATAGTGGTATCAGAGTAGGTGAAATTGACTAAGGAAATGGAGGTAGGAAGGAGAGGTCGTGGAAGAGGTGTTCGGAGGATAACATTGGAAGCACTGAGAGAAGAGATCAAGATTCTTACTACCCATTTGGAGGCAGTCGAAGAAAGGAGAAGAAGATACCCTGAGGTAAGCGATGATAGTGAAGAGGAAGCTGAAGCGGACATAGATGGATTAGATGGTGAGACTCTAGAAGTGAGACTATTGAGATCTGTTCTAGTGGCAAGCAGTAAACCCAAACCGGAACTCCCAACCTACGACGACAGCCTATCCATAGAAGTTTTATTGGGTTGGATTAGAGAGTTGGATAATTATTTTGAGTGTGAGGAAGTTAGCGAAGACCGCAGGGTTAAGTTTGCTACGATGAAATTGAAGGGACACGTAGCCTTGTGGTGGGACAATTTCCAAACAGAGAGAAGGAGATTGAATAAGTTGTTGATCAAAACTTGGTCAAGGATGGTGGCCAAGTTGAAGGGAAGATTTATACCGAAAGATTATCAGATTGCACTACACAAGTAAGTGCAGAATCTGAAACAGAAAGGAGTGACGGTGAGGGAGTACACTCAGGAGTTCTATCAAGTGAACCTAGGAGCTGGATATACAGAGGATACCACGAAAAAGACAACCAGGTACGTAAATGGTTTGAGACTAGAAATTTTAGATGAAATTAGTATTATGTCCCCAAAGAACACTGAAGAAGCATATCATACTACAATGAAAGTTGAAGAAAAAATTACTAGACGACAGAATGCCTGGAGAGGATGAGGAGCCGGCAGCAGAAAAGGCCAGTCATATGGAAGAGGGTGGACTGCTAGTAGTACTGAGGAAGGTAGTAGTTCTAGAGCTTCCAGGTCAGTAGACAAAGGTGGCAATGCAAGAGGTGGTATGTCCTACTAGCGAGGCCGGGGAAGTGACCGAGGTAGAGGGGTTGTTTATCAATGTTATAGGTGTCATAAATGGGGACATAGATCATTTGAGTGTCCAGAGGTAGACCAGGCTTGACAGAGTGGTGTGTATGTCGCACAACGAAAGGAAGTAGAGGCACCTCACTAAGATGCAGAGAATGATCCAGAAATAGGAGAAGCCTTGCTGCTGAGCAAGGTGTTGTTAAAACCAGCAAAGGGAGCCACTGAAAAGACACAATGGAAGGCTTTGTTTAGAATAGTTTGTAAATCACATCATAAGTGTTGTAAATTAATTATTAACAGTGGTAGTACGCATAACTTGGTATCCACAGAGATGGTGGAAAAGTTGGAATTGAGGCGATTGAAACATCCCACCCCTTACAAAGTTTCATGGCTGTAGAAAGACCACCAGTTGATGGTGGATGAACAGTGCGAGGTGGAGTTTCAAATAGGAAGATATAAGGATAAAGTCATGTGTGACATCATGCTGATGGATGTATGTCACATACTGCTAGGCAGGCCATGGTAGTACGATAGAAAGGTGGTGCATGATGGATTGATGAACTATTATATGTTTTTCAAGGATGCAATCAAGCATACGCTTGTGCCCATCAAGGCGGAAGGGACAACAAGGATAAGTGAACCAAGAGCATTGCTGGTTAGCAAAAAACAGTTTCTGAGACAAGTTGAGGACAGTGAGATGGGTTATGCAGTTGTAAAAAGAGAAAAAATAATGTTGTTGCATACAGAGGTATCAGATTTACCTCCAGAAATCCAGCAGATGTTGCAGGAATTCACAGACATAATGGCGGATGACTTGCCAGACAAATTACCCCCAAAAGAATCATAAGTCACGATATTGACTTCATACCCAGAGCCAATTTGTTGAATAAAGCTGCATACCGAATGAGCCCTATGGATAATTAAGAGATTAGGAAGTAGGTGTGAGAACTGCTAGACAAAGGATTGATAAGAGAGAGTTTGAGCCCTTGCTCAGTCCCAATGGTTCTCACTCCCAAGAAGGGAGGAGAGTGGCGGATGTGCATAGACTCGAGGGCCATCAACAGAATCACCATCCAGTACGGGTTTCCAATGCCACAGATGAATGATATGATGGATTTTTTAAGTGGGGCAACATATTTCTCTAAGATAGACTTGAAGAGTGGGTATCATCAGATCTGGATACGAGAGGGGGATGAGTGGAAGATAGCCTTTAAGACGAATGAGGGATTGTATGAATGGCTAGTCATGCCATTTGGACTGAGCAATATGCCGAGTACATTTATGAGGATAATGAATGATATGCTGAAGGAGTACATCGGAAAATTTGTGATAGTATACCTGGACGACATACTAATTTTTAGCAAGACAAGGGATGAGCACCTTTGACATGTTTGGAAAGTGCTGGAAAAATTACAGCAAAACAAACTACTAATAAATCTGAAAAAATGTACTTTTCTGCAAAAGGAATTGATTTATTTAGGCTTTCTAATAGTAGAAAATGAACTAAATATGGATCTAGAGAGGCCAATAAGGTGGAAGATGCTCTTAGTAGGAGAGCTTTACTTCTGCAGGAGTGTACTGTGCAAGTGCTGGGTTTTGAGCACTTAAAAGATTTGTACCAAACTGACACAGATTTTAAGGAGACCTATGAGGCAGGTCAGAATCCCTTGGTGAGAGATAACAGTCCATGGTTGGACTACAACTTGCAAGAGAAACCTTTTTTTAGGGGAGGACAACTATGTATTCTTGACTGCTCAATGAGGGAGAACATTATTCGGGAAGAGCACAGTGGAGGTCTAGTTGGACATTTCAAAATGGACAAGACACTCAAGTAGCTAAGTCATTTATACTTTTGGCCAAAGATATAGAGGGATGTACAATGATTTGTGACTAGATGTAAAGTGTGCCAGTTGGCAAATGGTCACAGTCAAAACACGGGACTGTACACACCGTTACCTATTGCAGGCAAGCTGTGGGACTTATTTAGCTTGGAATTTGTCTTGGGTCTACCTAAAACACAACGAGGTTATGACTCGGTGATGGTAGTAGTGGATAGATTCTCAAAGATGGCACATTTCATCCCTTGCAGAAAAACCAATGATGCCACTCACGTGGCCCACTTGATTTTCATAGAGATTGTCAGCCTACATGGGTTGCCTAAGTCTATTCTTTCGGATAGAGATGTGAAGTTTACAGGGCACTTTTGGCACACCCTCTGGAAGAAAATGGATACACAGTTGAGTTACAACTCTGCTTATCACCCGCAAACTGATGGACAAACAGAGGTGGTAAATAGGAGTCTGGAAAACCTGCTACGAAGCTTGATTGGAGAGAATTCACGGATGTGGGATTGAGTGCTTGCACAGGCAATGTTCGTTTATAACAACTTGCCTAATCACAACACAGGCTACAGTCCATTTCATATCCTATACGGCATGCATCCTCGCAGAGTGCATGAGTTGCGGGATCTTGGACTGCAAGAAAGGTGAAGCACAAATGGAGAAGATTTTGCTAACATGATAAGGGATTTGCATGAGTAGGTGAAAATTAAATTGCAGGACAAGTCTAAAGTATAAACAACAAGCAAATTTAAAGAGAAGTGAAGTACAATTTGACGTGGGGATGAAGTCCTCGTGCATTTGTGTAAGGAACGCTTACCCAGGGGGGCATACAATAACTTAAAGTATAAGAAGATAGGACCCTGCAAAGTCCTCCGAAAATTTTCAGTGAATGCTTATGAGATACAGTTGCCACCTGGAATAGGCATTTCACCTATCTTTAATGTAGCAGACATGTTCCCCTACACTGCTAACCTAGAAGAAAAGGAAGAAGATAGAATCGTGTGACCTACACGGAATACCTAGGATGGAGGAGAATCTTAGATGAGACAGATGTCTTACGTTCTGCCTCCCGAGATCGAGAACATTCTTGACACACAGGTGGCCAAACAAACTCGGTGGAAGTAATATCTGCAATACCTAGTCAAGTGGAAGAACTATCCTATTGAGGACAGTTCATGGCTTGATGCCAGGAAGATTGAGAAGACAGGTTCTTCAGTCGAGGAGCTCATGGACTAGAGTCATGATTTTCTTTTTGCCCAGGAGTCTGATGCAGGAGCATCCAGCTCAGGCACCATGACCGAGTGTCAGTCTCTGCCAGGTTGAAAAGTTGAGTTAACATTTTGATTGTCTTTTATGTTAGTTGGTCAAAATAGGAGGTAAGATTTTTGTTTGTAACTTAATCTCTGAATTAGTCAAAGGTAGTTTGATCGGTTAGGATTATTTACTTGTCTGTCTTTAATAAACCATGGATTAATAATTCTCTCGTTATTCTAAAAGGAAAAAAAATATGTCCAAAAGGAAAATCTTGTCATAAAGACAGAACCGAATGCTTAATAGCCATCTAACTGTAAAGTCTACAACTGAAAAACAACTGTACGGTTTCATTAACTGTGAACAAGAAACATATAAATGTAACAGTGAGAGTCACATACGAGGTTCAACACTTCTTGCACTCTAATAATAACAATACTAGAGAAAACAATTCAATCCATCTGTGTGTCCTACTGTATTTTTATTGTGCTTCCTAATTAACGTCTGAATAGACAACATATTGTTCAGAGACCATTGTATTTAATTCTCTTTGCCTTTCCTAAGAAAAAAACCTGTCCTATGAGTCAGACAGAAGAGCAGATGCCAGAATGAGGGCTTACATTTCCATTGAAGCAAACAGTGCTCACAGAATAAAAGTAACACAAATAAGTTCTAGTATGGGTCAAGCATCCACAAGCTAGATGAAATTTTTTATTTTTAAAATATGACTGTCAAACAAATTACTAGGGCAACCACATTATTCTTTCCTATTCATGGAAAACATCACAAGCATAGCTATAAAGAAACAATTACATTTCCAGGCATAGAATCCAGAATGATGACCTAAGCGCATAAATGACATTCAGGTAAATCGAACCCAACAATCTTTCATGTAGTTCTTTTCTTCAAATTACAAAAAGAAGTGTATAAAAATACATAATAGCACTACAAGATAAAACACAGTCATGCGTAAAGCCAGTGGATGACAAACCCTAGGTGAGGGTTTCGAAAATTGTTTCATACATAGCAACAAACGTATAATCCAGTGGACGACAAACCCTAGGTGAGGGTTTTTAAAATTGCGTTTATACACAACAAGTTACAAACAATAATCACGAGATAGTGGAAGCCCAAGACAAAAAGATGACCAAGACGCTACTTACAGCTGAGATCCATTTGACAAGCATCAAGGGGTGACAAACCCTCACAACCAGAGGCCTATTAAAAAAAATAGAACGAAGACTGAAGGAAATTCATGTTGATAGAGTCTACCAGACAATGACTGAACCATTCATTGCCAAGACCTCCAACCGCAAACCCCCAACACCTGTAGAGAGGCCGAGATACAAGTGTTAGTGCCACATTATCAAGGAAAACGAAATTACAGTACATGAAAAGCAAATAATAGAAGTCACATTTGTCTTACCTGAGGGATTGCAATGAGAATAGAGGACAATTTTTCCACCCACGGGCTTCGACCAACTGTGGACATGAAGGAGCAAACATGTTAGGAGCTAAGGAAAGAAAACAACAAACTAAATCAAGGAGAGAGGGGCTACTTGCATTGGAGCTGAGGATGGAAGGAAGCCAGCATTTCAAGCCTAAACGCAAAGCCAACCACTAAGTTGCAAACAAGAACATGAAATACCAACCTACAACTCAGAACACGGTGACCTGTTAAGCCAACAACAGAAAAAAAAAATACAGAAAACCACTTACCCAGGCAACGATAGGAACATTCGCAATTTCCCAACAAACCAGGCCGGAGACTACCCACGCAAACACAAAGAAACAAGTACAGAAGTTACCAAGAGGCACGCCTAGAACTTGCAGCAAAGCTGCCTACCCAACACACAGAGCCATAGTAAAACGAACCCTCGGCAAGCACAATGAAAATGACCAAGTGAACGACAGAGGAGGAGTTTTGGCATAGAAAGGAGCAGGAAACGCAACTCGAGGTGAGTACACAACCTTGATTGCGAAATTAATTGCCACCTAACCCTTTTCCAGAAATATCCGATGGTTGATACTCACACATGTCATCACAATTGTAATATTTATGCAATCATATAATCACCCATACATTCATTTAATCGCCTAAATTCTGAATAGTGTTGGGCTGGGCCCATCATGCAAAGGAATTTTGCTAGGTTGATAAGTTGATTTACGTACTTTGCACAATATATGAACAACTATGAGCATGCATTTTATATCATCCAACTATATTTATGGATGAACATAACTCTAAAATATTTCAAATTCAAAGGGAAGCAAATTGTAATTTCCTATTCAATCAATTAAATATCAACTATATTAAATATCTAAATTTATAATTAACATAAACTTACTAATTTCATATATATTAAATATCAAAATCTATAATTAATATAAACTCAAATTTTTGTAAAGAAAATTTATTTAAAAATTGTCTTTGTGCTTTATGTTCCAAAGATCATATTCCAACTATATTAAATATCCAAATGAATAATTAACCAAAAAAAAAAAAACAAACTTCTATAAATCTAATTTATTAAAATAATGGACTTGAAGAAAACAATGCTCATAGATTTAAGTTTTATTGTTAATCTTCATAATGTTCATACATTATGCAGAGTGTGGAGATGCGAAGTAAGTTTTCTTCCTTTGCCACTCCATATAGTGTACAAACAACCACACCCATGATTGATATAGCATCAAATTATATTTATGGATGAACATAAATACAAAATTACTGTTGAAATTTAGAGATAAGAAAATGTAGCTTCTTATTCAATTAATCAAATTCTAACTATATTACATATCTAAATTTATAATTAACTTAACATACTATTTATAATTATATATATATATATATATATATATATAATTAACATAAACTCAATTTCTATAAATCAAATTTATTAAAACAATGAATATTGCTTTATTTTTACAAATTAATTTCAATATCAATTAAAGTACAAATCTATAACATAAATTACTAATAAATATCCAAATCTTTAATTAACCATAAACACAAAGTTCTGTAAATCAAATTTATTAAACAAATATCTCGTGCTTTATATTCAAATAATCAAATTCCAACTATATTAAATATTCAAACTTATAATTAACATAAACTAATTTCATATATATTAAATATTTAAATCCATAATTGTCATAAGCGAAAAGTTTTGTAAATCAAATTTATTAAAACAATGCATATTTTATATCCACCTTTAAGTGTTAATTCATACTTTGTGTGTCATAGCACAAGGCTTAATTCTATGAAATTGATAACTTCCTTCACAGTTAACACAATGTATCAAAAACTATATTCATGACTATTCTAGCATCCAACTATATTTATCGATAAACATAAATCCAAAATTATTCAAATTGCTAAAACAACAAAATGCTACTTTTCATTAATTAATCAAATCTGAACGATCTTAATACCTAAATTTATAATTAATATTAACTTAGTAATTTCATAAATATTAAATATCTAAATCCATAATTAATATAAAATCAAAGTTTTCTCAATCAAATTTATTAAAATAATGCTTGTGTGCTTTATATTTGAATAATCAAATTCAAAAGTATATTTAAACATCAAAATTTATAATTAAAATAAACTTACTAAATATTTATATATATATATATATATATACATATTAAATATCTAAATCTATAATTAATATAAACTCAAAATTCTTCAAATCAAAAATTTTAAAACGATATACTTACTAAAAACAATGTTCACAAAATTCTTTGTTTTATTGTTAATTTTCATAACGTTGATACACTATCGAGAGAATAAAGGTGCGAAGGAAGATTTATTCTTCCAAACTTCCACACTCTACACAATGTATCAATAACTAGATGCAACCTCCACACTATGCATAATGTATCAATAACTAGATGCATGAGTACTCTAGATCCAACTATATTTATGGATGAACGTAAATGAAAAAAAATTAAAATTCTGAAAGAAGCAAAATGTAACTTCTCATACAATTAAACAAATTTCTACTATATGAAATATCTAAATTTATAACTAACATAAACCTATTAATTTGACATATATTGAATATGCAAATCTATGGTTAACATCAATTCAAGGTTTTCTAAATCAAAATTATTAAAAAAATCTCTCATCCTTTATATTTTAATAATCAAATTCCAAAACTGTATGAAATATCTTAATTTATAGTTAAGATGTACTTATTAATTTCATGCATATTAATTATCAAAATCTATAATTAACATAAAATTAAAATTTTGTAAATCAAATTTATTGAAACAACACCCTTATGTTTTATATCTAACTTGAGGTGTTGGTTCATGCTTTGTGAATCATGGTGCATGGATTAATTAAATGAATTTGATAAATTTATATTTCATTGTTTATGTTCATCAATTAGTTAGATGTTATAGAATTCATGCATATAGTTGTTGATAAATTGGGGATGTGCCCAATATATCGACAATTATATGCATGATTGCTATAGGATACAACTATATTTATGGATAAACATAAATACAAAATTGTTAAATGTATAAGATGAGAAAAATGTAACTTTTTATTTAATTAATCAAATTTGAAATATATTAAATATCCAGACTTATAATTAATATAAACTTACTAATTTCATATATATTGATGGCATGAGAATAATACACCGAAACAAAAGAATGCTCAAAGAAATATAAGCTTTATTGTTAATCTCCATAACATTGATACATTATGTGGAGTGTTGAGGTGTGAGGAAACTTTCTTCTTCCACACCTTGCACAATGTACGAAAATTTTTACAAGTGATCACTATATCATCAATCTATGTTTATGGATGAAACCAAATCCAAAATTGTTCAAATTCCAAGACAAAAAATATATAACTTCTTATTCAATTAATCAAACTCCAAGTATATTAAATATCCAAATCTATAATTAACATAAACTTAGTAATTTCATATATATTAAATATCCAAACCTATAATTAACACAAACTCAAAGTTTTGTTAATCAAATTTATTAAAGCAATGTCTTGGTGCTTTACATTCAAATACTTGAATTCCAACTATATTAAAAATCTAAAGTTATAATTAAATATAAACTTACTAATTTCATATCTATATATATATATATATATATATATATATATATAATATAATATATATATATATATATATTATATATATATATCCAAACCTATAATTAACACAAACTAAAAGTTGTCTAAATCAAATTTATTAAAACAATGCCTTTGTGTTTTATGTGTTGGTTCATGCATTGTGTGTCATGGTGCATGCTTTAATTGTGTGAATTTCATAATAGTGCATTCCATGATTTATGTCCATTCATAAATATAGTTGGATGTTATAGAAATCTTGTGTATATTTGTTGACACATTGTGCGGTGTGAAGATGTGGAGGAAGCCTTGTTCCTCTACATAATGTATCAATATCTATACATATGATTTCTTTAACATTCAAATATATCTTGGGATGAACATAAATCCAAAATTGTTCAAATTCTAAGAGAAGCAAAATGTAACTTCTTATTCAATTTAACAAATTACAACTATATTAAATATCAAGTTTTATAATTAACATAAACTTACTAATTTCATATATATTTGGGATGAGGAAGGGGTAGGAGATAATACAATGAGAGAAAATAATGGTCACAGGAATCTAAGTTTTATTTTTAATCTCCATAACATTGATACATTGTATAGAGTGCAGAGGCGCAGAGGAAACTTTATTCCTTCACAATTGCGCACTCCATATAATGCATCAACGACTATATGCTTTATAGTTATAAGATCCAACTATATTTATGGATGAACATAAATCCAAATTTATTGAAATTCCAAGAGAAGCAAAATGTAACTTCTTATTCAATTAATCAAATTCCCACAATATTAAATATTCATATTTATAACTAGCACAACCACATTTACTAATGTGGTTGATATATGATAATAGGCATATATGAAGCATATATACAACCACATTCCCCAATGTGGTGAATATATGCCAACAGGCCTATATCAACTACATTAATAATTATTATTTGAGTTTTTGTTTTAAACTAACTATTTATGATTATTAATAACTATATAAATAATCACAACCGTATTCTTATATGTTTATGATTATTATATTAATATTATAATAATTATATTAACTAATAGAATATTAGTAATATAATTAATATTAATAATAATAATTTATAAGGTATTATTCTGGGGGGCATCGTGACAACCGAATGCATCCTCTAGTTGGTCATGCCATGGAAATGGCGACGGAACCGTTCAATCCCTCCCCCGCCCATGAAGCTAAGCCTTTTGTTGGCTCTCGTTGGAAACCTAGGCCAAATAGTGCTTTTCAAACAACGCACTTCAAGTTTCTAAGTAATCTGCACAGGCCCCTGGTTACTGCCCACATTACCCTTATACTCTCGGAAGAGGAAAACCTTGTCTCCCCCTTGGCCTACATCGCCCCTGATCCCTCTCCAGGTAGTGAGAATTCCTCGGGCAATGACAGCATGGAAAATTGGGAAAAAGAGAAAGATGAACAGGAGGCTTTTCTCAAAAATCTTCCTCCACTTGAAGGCACAGGACATGCAGCTAAGGACAGAACTCATGGCGAGGCGAAACATGCCATATCTATCCCTGACAGCGATTTAAGCGATAATGAAGGTTTGAAGGCTGGTGACACTACTCGGGATGAGAAGAAGGACAATGACCCAACAAAGGATAAGTAGCACCACTTGGGACTGTCTCTTTTTGTTTCGGCTTCGGTCTTAGGCTTATGGTCAGGTTTCTATGCAATTGTCCTACTATTTTTTGGCTCCCAGATGGGAATTTGATGACTCTGTATATTTTGGGTTGCAATGTCTTTTGTGTCTCTGTGCTGGCTCAGTTCTCCTTCTCAGCAAGGCATGTCTCTCTCTTTGTCTGTTTTTTGGTCTCTTGCACTTTGTAACTAGTTTCCCCAACTTATGTCTGTAATGGGGTAGTTCTGTTTTGTCGAGTGATGTTACGCCTCGATCATATGTAAAAATATTTTGCCTTTCAGTTAATAGAAGTTAGTATTTGCAGAGAAAAAAAAAATAATAAGAATTTATAAAAATATTATATTATTATATATTATATATATAATAATAATAATAATAATAACAATTTATTACTCATTTAAAAAAAATTACTTATTTTATTAAAAATAAAAAAATTTACTATTGTTTTTAGAAAGGAAAAATAATATTTGTATTCTATCTTATTTATAAGCTATTAATAATAATAATAAGTTACTAATAAAAATGAATAAATAATAGTGAAATAGTTTATTATTGTTAAACAATAATAATATTTTTTAATTAAATATTAGTAAATAATAATAATATGAATATTAATCAATTAAATAATAATAATAATAATTATAGTATTAATAATTAATAATAATGATTATATTTTGGCCACAATGTGACATTGGTTCATGGTTGACCATGGTTGAATTTCATATTGAGAGAATCTTGTTCACAAGGAAACATTTAAGCATGCTTGATCACGGTTGATTATGATTCACCATGTTTGACCCAAAAGAATAACAAACGATTGGGATTAATACTAAAACCCAATATTGGTCATGGTTGTCCATGATTCATTCTATACAACATGGTTGACCATGAGCAACCATGCTTGACCATGGCTGACCATGATTGTCCATTATTTTTATATTTTTATATGGAGAAAATTTTTGTCACAATGCAACATCCCATAGTGGTTGACCATGATTGATATTATAAAACCAAAGTTAATAATAAACCCAATGGTTTGATATTATGAACCCAAGGGATCGATAAACCCAAGAGATTAATAGTAAAACACCACAGTTGACCATGGTTGACAATGGGTGACCATGATTGATATTATGAACCCAATGGAATAATAATCCCAAGGGATTGATATTATAAACCTGTTGTGCTTTGCAAACAACCCCCCATTTCATGTTATTTCCATTCATAAAAAACATTAAAATATGAAATGGGTCCCTTTAAAAATAAAATTGATATCAAAACTTTTACTTTATAAAAATCCGATCATCAAAGGAGCGCTTTATGAATAAACCCTTTAAAAAAGCAATATCTATTTAAAAAATGAAAATAAGAGCGAATACTCGGCTATTGCGATAAAACGATCGCAAGATCGCATATCGCAATAACATAAAGGATGCAACAAATGGCCAAAAGGTTTTCCGCTGATGCGATAAAGCTATCAGCAATCGGTAATCGGCAATTCCCTTGCGCACCACTAAAGCGCCCTATATTAAAAGCCCCGATGCGATATAATAATCGGCAATCGGCGAATCCCCTTTTGAAACTATTGCGCATATGCCTTTCGCCGATGCGATATCGCAATCGGTGATCGGCGGGTCCCCTTGTTTCATCTCTATTACGCATATGCCTTTTGCCGATGCGATATTGCAATCGGTGATCGGCGATACTCAAGCATTGTTAAACTAGTCATGCATGCCCCTCTCGATGCGATGCGATAAGGCACTGTTTTCAATGCAAAGCCGTTAAAGTGATTGGAAAGCCCGATTTAATGATATTTAAGGCATAATCACTCCCATTTGGCCACCAATACACCCATTGCATGCTTTAACAGATCTTCGACCAAATATTGGAATAATGGGCATTTATAAGGTGGCAGGCTCTATACGGTCACTTAATGGATCCATGTCCTAAAATCTGCCTATAGATTGTCTCCACGCCGGTTTTACAAAAAATAAAGTATATCAACGTTCATCTTTTCATTTGATATCAACTGTGAGCTTTATTGCTATCTCTGTGTTACGCCAAAATTGCCTCTCTGTGCAGAATACAGTCTTACACAGCAATTCGGACATGATGGGGAAAAAATCGAAGAAAGTTACAGGTGTTTCAAACCCACCAGCTGCAGGACAAGCGGTGGTAAACAGCAAAAAGGGCTTAATATCCAACACAACATGCGCAGGCCTCACCAGAACAACTTGGCAAGGAACTTATCATTTGATAGAGGCCGAGAAACCAACGCAGATGGTAGAAGAAGCTACCGTGGATTCAATAAAGAAGTCAGAATGTTCTCTCAAGGATTTGGCCGATTCCTTCCTCCATAGGATAGCAGCAAGGGAGCAAATTCTCCCATATACCGATGTTGTGAAATGGGCAATTCAAGAAATCCCCATCACAGATAGAACTTTCATCACAAAGGATGGGAGGATTTTTGGGTCATTTAAGCCAGAAGATCTGAGGCAAATGTATCATTTGCCTAAGCCGGAGAAGATATATAATAGCGCCTTTTTGAAACAATTTGCAAGTGAGAACGAGATCGAGTCCAAACCTATCAAGGAATGCAGGCATAATCCAAATAAACACAAGCATGAATCCTCCGGTAAGTACTCAGTCGACTCTTTGTGTTCTCCTTATTGCTATTCTGGTATAATGATGTGTAGATTGTGGGGTTTGCACAACTCTGCCGTTTTTACCATTGAAATGGCTCCTCTCATGGAAGCGGCAGTGAACAACACGATTATGGATTGGGCTACTATCCTTTCGGATAAGCTAGCATTAGCTGTTAGTGACTTCAGGAACAAAACTAGAGTCACTCAGAGGAAAATTCCCCCGTTCTACTATAGTGCATATGTCCTAGATACCTTGTGTTTTAATTCTGAATTCCCTATTCTTGGTTGGAGGTGGACCACACAGGACCCCTCGCCCATTCATATTTATCATCGCAAGATGTGGAAGTCATCCTATAAAAACCACATGTATCAGATTTGTAATGGTTTCATGGTTCCTATTTATTATTCAATTTTTGATAAGCCTATTCCAAGGATCTCCTACCTAGCCTCTTTTGACTTGCCAGTAGTGGCTAGTTGGTTTGGTGAAGAGTATTTCACTTATGTTAGAGTCTTTGGCAGCCAAGCCAATCCTCATGTCCTTCCTTTATATGTCCCTGACAAACTGTTAGCAAGGGAAATTGCATACCAGATTACAGCTGAAAGCACCACCCTGACTCTCAAAAAGGAAAAGAAAAGGGGTTGGTCTACTTTCCACTTCAGATGTGGAGTCTTCACCCTGCATGATCTAAAACATGCGGAAAAAGAAGCCACGAAGATTCAAGCTCTAAATCTTGCTACAATTCCAAATAGGGCATTCGACCCAAAGCGAACGGCATATGCTGCTTTGGAACATGCCAAATTAGCAACATTTGATCATAAAGAAGACATGTTTGATGATGTTTTCAAATCAGCTGAATCAATAGGTCAAGCCAAAGAACGCGCCAAGATGCGATACAACGATGAACGGTTAAGTGAGTTTAATAAACTCAGAGAGCAGAGGTTGCAAACTCTGCCTCTAGATCTATTAATGACGACCCAAGCAGCATCATCAAGTGAGCCTGGCCAACAACAAACAAAGGAACCTCCTGCTACAACAGAGACCAACAATAAGGAGCGGGAAGAGCAACAAAAAAAAGATCAAGAGGAGAAGCTAAGGAAAGAGCAAGAAGAGTGCTTAACGAAAGAACAGGAAGAGCACTCAAAGAAAGAAGAGGAATATAGACAGCGCAAAGAGCAGGAGGACAACCAGCAAAGAGAGCAGGCAGAAATCCGGCAGAAGGAACAGGAGCAGCAAGAGAAGGAAAAACAAGAACAATTGCTAAAGGATTCTCAGTCTAAACAAACCACCACCGATACTAACATGGGTTCTATCACAGACCCTGAACTACCAAAGGAATAACAGCAGTTCAGCACCATTATCAGTGGGGGAAAAGACTCATAGAATACTAATACTCCTAAAACCAGCAGTGTGCAGGATGATACCTCATCTCAAGTCCTGAGCGGAACTAGCGGCCCACCTAAAACTAAAGATGTGGAAATAATCCCAAAAGGTCCTAGCGACCAAATCGCTCTACAAGTAGAAGATATTCCTCCATTGAATGTCTTCTACAGCCCAAAACACAGAGCAGTGGTGAAACGATCGAAGAAGAGACGAAGGCTTGATCAACCTTCCATCTTTTCAGAACAAACAGTTATGGGAAATGTAGTGTGGAAAGAGAAACTGGATCCCTCCGATGATCTGACTAAATTGTCACAGTATGCTAGAGCTTATTCAGCTGCAACCATCAAAAAAGCATCGGAGGTAAGTCTTTTGTTAATGACTAAAGACCAGGAAATCTCCAACTCGCAAATAGAATTAGCTGAAATAAAACAGAAGGTAATGCAAGCAAAAGAGCAATTAGCAGCACAACAACAGAGGACAGTGCAAGCCGACGAACATTTAGTGGAGCAGCAGCAAATAAATAGCCAATTGGCTCAGTAATGGGAGGAAGAGAAACAGAGGATTAATCAGGCAGCAATCCAAAAACAAAATGAATTAATGGAGGCTTTGGAGCAATTAAAAGCAACGAATGAGCAGTTAATGAAAACTAAGGATGAGCATATCGCTCAAATAACAGCGCAGCTAGAGAAAGTTAAAGGAGATCCGTAGATAACAGAATTCAAGAAGGAGGCAATGTTGATAAACAATGCGCTAATATCACAAATCAAATTACTGTGTCAACAACTATCTCAAGCGGAGCCACTCTGTGAATTAACTACATCTATAAACAAACAGGTGGAGAAAGTCAGGGATGACTTGAATCAAGCCGATGAAGCTATTACTGCATATATTGAATGGCAAGATTTGAAGTCAGGAAAAGAATCCAATTTGCCTAGGATACTTGAGGTTCATAAAGACATACTGTTTACACAATGGCACACACAGGTGTTAAAGGCAGAGAGAGCAGCATCAAGATGTAGATTAACTTCTAATAATTTAGTTGATCTAGTTAATGACACTCTCTATCTAGCAAACATGATTTCTCAATGCACGCCTGGAAAGATTACTACAACAAATGCATTGGAACAAACCTGTTATCCAGAGTCAGAAGGTAGAGGAAGATTAATTGCAGGAGTTAATAGTTTAACCATGGAAACATATTGGCACTTCCTAATCAAGCCTCGTGAACAAAGAGCCGCCCTCAAGTGTTTAACAGATGCTATCCAATGCATGATCCCCGATATCCAAGACGCCACCTACGCTGCCCAGCTCAGTTCACGGCTTAACAAACCTCCTAAAATTGAGCCAATGCTTGCCATTAATCAGCTCAAGTTCAAAGGAAAGTAGCCGACAGAATGAATCATCCTCCAGCTCCTCAGATCGCCAGCAAAAATAGCATCAACAGTTATTGATATCATCTTAATTAGCATTTCTGTTTTATAGATATTTAGATTAGTATAGTATTTATAGACCCTTTCATGTCTTTAGAAAGGGTCTAAAATTCTATAATAGACATAACAGACTGAAGTTTGCACTATTGTGCTTCAGCCTTTATTCTTTTATGAAACTCGACCAGTCGCTTTTACTTTAATGGAGAAATTTCTTGATTCAATTGTGCACTATTGTCATTGATTGAGGAAGGTTTATGTGTTAAAGGAAAAGCCACACATAGCGATTGATATCTGGGATTGGCCTACAGCTCAAATGGTACTTCTATCTTTGTCTTAAGTCATTCTGTGTATATGAATTGTTATGTAATTATCTTGCTATCGTTAATTGTATGCATGCGCTATAATGGCTAATCTTGTTCATTCCGCTATTGGGTGTTTATATGATATGCCTTTACTTTTAATCATGTATAGTTGATGATATAGATGTGCAAAGTGTAGTAATATCGCTTTAAATCGCTGCGCTTAACTATTTAAGCACAACAATCCTAAATAATTCAATATCTATGTCTTAAAGATACAGACATCTATATGTTTATCTTTCAGATATAGAGCATCAAAAACTACGCTTTAAGAGCTCAATAGATTCCCGGGATAGTTTCATTTATTTATATTTTGTCAATAGTATTAGTCTTTCGCCTATCACCATTGTTACTTATAAAACATTCACTCATCCCATTTTATCTATTTCTGGGAAACTGGTCCCATTATCCCCAGTCAGAGCCACTATCCCAAACGGAAAAGGAGCTGTACTAAGGTCCGGATCGGGTGGTTTCCCCAATGTTTTTGCAGCGATTTTCGAGGCATCAACATTTTTGGCGCTAGAAGGAGGGCCTTGACTGTGAATGGCAAGCAAACCTAAAATTACAAGCCATTCTAAGATTAATTCTCCCTCCAATTCTCCTAGTTATTCTCGATCGCATGCTGGGTCTCCAACACACGATCAAGAACAACAGGAATCAACCACCACTGCTCACACACATTATACTCTAGAACAATTAAGTCTTGAATCCCCTGAAGTCCAGTCTCTTATCCACAAACTTCAGAGTTTCTCGATTTCACCACAGAGATCTGAGGTATCACAAAGCAGTGCGACTTCACAGTTCAATTTATCTCGTCCGCTTACCAGACTCCAAAGTGGAAAACTTGGTATCAAACCCACTGAGTTCCCTTTACCCGAAAGGAAAAGGGCCAAGAGATATACTGAAGGGTCTGATAGTGGAGAACTTTCTTTCACATCATCCATTTCATCTCCCAATCTGCAAAGTCAACCACCCACTCCTCCATTACATATTGTTGTCCACCAGGGAACAGAAGCCTCAACATCTCAATCTGCTCACCCCTCAATATCATCTACTTCTCATACATCTGGAATCCCAATAATAGTATCAACCACTAGTACTATTACAATGGTAGATCCATGGACCAGACCTGGTGCGGTCAACATGCCTGCACCATTGCATCCTTTACCAGATGCTCCTAAGAAATGGCTCCCCAAATTTAATCCAGATGATGGAACTCAGGCCGAAGAACACATTAATAATTTTATGTTGTCAGTCAACTTGAAAGGGGTAACTCAAGAAGATGTTGTTGTTAGACTTTTCCCTTACACTTTGCAAGGATCAGCAGGATCCTGGTATTTCTCTCTACCCTCTGGTTCTATTACCAGTTGGGATACATGCCAAGAACAGTTTCTTACTAGGTATGGAGATGATAGGTCTTTAGCAACTTTAATAAACGATCTCTCCAACCTAAGAATAGAACATAGGGAACGAATTAAGGAATTTAATGCTCGCTTCAATAAACTCCTCAACAAAACCCCTACAGCCTCCAAACCAAGTGAACAAATCCGAAGCGAATGGTATATCACTGCCCTGCCTGCCAATATAGCTATTTTTGTAGATCGGGCTGGGAAACCTACCTTAGCAGAAAACATGAAAGAAGCACTTGATGTGGAAAAGCGCATCAATTCCTTAGAAAAGAAAGCCGCCTTGGAAGACAGAAAAGCTAAAAAAGTCTCTTTTAAAGAAGACTCCAAGAAGAAAAGCCCGAAAGATCCTTATGACATGGAGGGATTACAAAAGGTCCTGAAAACTTTGTCTAATGAAATGATTGACATAAAGAAACAGGTGGCTGAAACTTCAAACAAAAGACCATTTAGGACTTATAAGAAAACTGAAGCAAAGCCACCCAATGTCATATCTAATGCAGATTCAGACCAGGAAGAGGAAGAAGAAGAAGCAACTCCACCAACTGACGATGAAGAAGAGGTAGCTGAGTGTCATGGAATGTGGGATTTCATACTCCCCGATCTTGATACTGATAATGAAGTAGAAGCCTTCCCAGTCACCACCAGGAGTAAAGGTACTTCTGAACCTGCCCAGGAAACTTCAAAGAAAAGGAGCGCAGGTGCCACTACAACAAAGGAAAAACTACCTCCAAAGAAACCACCTGCAGTTGCCCCTCAAAACCAGCCCTCAACTTCTAATTCCCCTTCGACTTCTAAGACATTAGTGGTATCCGATTCAATGGAATACAACATTGTTGATGATATGAAAAAGACCAAAGCCAACATAACTATGTTTGAGCTTAGCAAGCTAAAACATCAGCAAAAGTTACTTCGTAAAGAATTGAATGTTGTTCCTTCTACTCCCCTTCCTAGTTCAAAAGCTGCTAATGATTCAGGCCAATCCCCTCTAGGTATGGTTGAAGCTACAGATTCAGTTCTAATTGGGGATAAGTCAAGCTCTCATACCCCACCATTCCTCCTGACTTATGAAATCTACAACAGAAACCTACACAATTGTTTAGTTGACTCACGGGCATCTTCTAACATAATGCCAGCTTCAGTTTGTTCCAAACTGAACATAGAGCCTCAGAAGTCTGCCATCCATATTGTTCAATTAGACAGGACTAAGGTACAGGTTGTTGGAGAAATCAATTCTGTAACCATCAGGTTGTTTACTGATCCCAGAATAGTACAAAGGATTGACATTCTTATAGCCGATATACCTGAGTTTTACGGGTTGATTTTGAGTAGAGACTAGTCCGAAAAATTACATGGGTACATTTCTACTGATTGGTCACACATGTGGCTTCCTTATAAAGGTAAGCCAAATCAAATAAAGATAGATCGAGAAAAACATATGACCCATACAGTTACCGATTTTGAACAAGAAAACCATCCTGTGGCTTTCAACAATAACATTTTGGGCAACTATTCATCGGAATCATTCTTTGGCAACTTTGTTGCCCAACCCTCCCCTTTCTCAGTTAACCATTTTACATCTCAGATTGAAATTTTTTCTCAATCAGATAAGTCTAGGTGTTTTAATGACCATGACAAAACTGTAAATATGAATGTTAATACTCCTTTATTTTGGTCTTTGTATTTTGATGGCTCCAGGTCTAGTGAAGGCTCAGGAGCAGGATGCATCCTGGTTAGTCCACATGGAGAAAAGACAATGATGTCTTGCAGATTAGAATTTGAATGCACTAACAACACAGCCGAATATGAAGCCCTAGTTCAGGGTTTATATAAAGCAATCGGCCTTAAAGTGCAATATCTTAAAGTATTCGGCGATTCAGAAATTATTATTAAGCAGGTTAGAAATGCAATCCATTACCTTTCCAATCACCTTAAGCACTACCAATCGCTTGTGCAAGACCTGACTTCACATTTTTTAGCATTTAACATTTCCTCCATTCCTAGGTCCCAAAATTCAGCTGCCGACTTACTAGCCAATGTAGCCTCCAGGCTCCTACCTTCAGAAGACTACAACCCTGATAGGTTTTCTGTAGAATTGATTTTCAGACCTTCAATTCCTGACAACATCACTAATTGGAGAGTATTTAATCATGACAATGATATCCTACAATTCTTAACTTCTGAAAAGTCTTATGACAACCAAATCATTGAAGAAGATGAGCACGACTCTCAAATAAAGGAAAAACCTCAAGAAAATGCAATTCCCAAACCTGTGGTAAAACTAGAAGATCTTTATGATATAAAAGACAGATTTAAACCTGTAACTAATACAAAGATCCAAAGCTCCACCCTAAGGTTTGAATTGATAAATTTGGGTACTGAGCAAGCTCCTCAGAATGTAAATTTAGGATTAGGACTTTCTGTAGAAGAAAAAAAATCATTTGTTAAGCTATTAAGGAAAAATAAACACGTTTTTGCTTGGAAATATGACGACTTAAAGACTTATGACACATCTATTATCCAGCATACTATTCCAATGCTTCCAAATCAAAAGCCAATTCAGCAGAAGTTAAGAAAAATACACCCAAATTTGGAAATAAGTCGGAACTTAACAAACTCCTTAAAGCCAAGATTATCTTTCCAGTCCGACATTCCAACTGGGTTTCTAATATGGTGCCTGTCAGGAAAAAGAATGGCGACATTCGAATTTGTATTGATTTCAGGAATCTAAACAGAGCAAGTTTGAAAGACAATTTCCCATTGCCTACTATGGAGCAAGTACTCCAATCAGTAGCAGATTCTGAATTGATGTCCTTTCTAGACGGTTTTTCAGGATACAACCAGGTCTTGGTTCATCCTGATGACCAGCTTAAAACTACATTTAGAACAAAATGGGGGACATACGCATATCAAAAGATGCCTTTTGGACTTATAAATGCAGGAGCGACTTTCCAAAGAGCTATGGACACTGCTTTTAGGGGATTGATAAATCGAACAATGGTCATCTACCTAGACGACATAACCATGTTTTCTAAAGAGAGGGCTAATCATTTACATGACTTAAACCAGATCTTTCAAAGGTGTAAAAGGTATGGAATCTCTCTTAACCCCAAAAAATCATTCTTTGCTCTTGATCAAGGGAAACTCCTAGGTTTTGTAGTTTCTCAGGATGGCATTTATATTGATCCCGATCGGATCAAGGAGATTTCTGAGATCCCATTCCCGCACAATAAAAAATCGATGCAGTCATTTCTTGGCCAAATTAATTTTGTTAAAAGATTTGTACCTGATTTCTCTCAAATTATTTTGCCCCTCCAGACAATGATTAGGAAAAATACAGTCTTTAAGTGGGGATTAATAGAAAAAGAAGCTTTTGATTTGATAAAGCAATCCATTATCAACACCCCCTCCTTAATTACTCCAAATTTCTCTAATCCTTTCACCTTGTATAATATCGCATCTAGTTCTTCATATGCAGCAGTACTTACCCAAATAAATGATCACAATTTGGAGGCACCCATCTCATTTTTTAGCTCAAATCTTCAAGGTGCCGAATTAAATTACTCTAATGTAGAGAAACAAGCTTTTGCTGTGTTTAAAGCAGTCAAATATTATAGACCCTTTCTTCTCAAAACCCACACAAAAGTGATAGTTCCTTTCCCAGCTGTTAGGCAACTATTAATACAAAAGGAATTGGGTGAAAAAAGGGCAAAATGGGTTACAACGCTTCAAGAATATGACTTAGAAATTAGGCCAGCAAAGATTGTTAGGGACCAAGGTTTTTGCAGGATACTGGCAGGAGCTTCCAACATTCCCGAATCAAGCGACACTGATCCAACTGAAGAAATCAATCAGATAAGTATCACTGATTCCGAATCTCAGTATGCAGATTTGATATTTTATTTAAAAAACGGTTATGCTCCTCCAAATTTGTCTTACAAAAACAAAAGGGCCATCAGGTTAAAAGCAAAGAATTTTACAATTATTGATAATGTGCTTTTCAAGAAGAATTATGATTCTGTTTTACTCAGATGCCTGGAGAAAGCTGAAACTCAAAAGGTATTGCAGGAATTACATGATGGACCAGCAGGAGGACATTTTGGAGCTGACACAACAGCTCACAAGATTATTCATGCTGGATATTATTGGCCAACTCTATTTAGAGATGCACACGAGTATGTAAGGAAATGCCTCAATTGCCAAACTGCTAGTGGAAGACAACCAAAATCAGCTTTCCCTTTGCAACCAGTCAACATTGAACAACCATTTGAGCAATGGGGATTGGATATCATCGGAGAAATTAATCCACCTTCTTCCAAGCAACATAAGTATATTCTTACTGCTACCGACTATTTCACTAAGTGGGTTGAAGCAATCCCTTTGAAGACAGCAAATGCCGAAGCAATCATTGAATTCATAGACCAATTCATCATTACCAGGTTTGGTGTCCCAACTGCTCTTGTATTTGACAATGCTTCTTATTTCTCAGGCAATTCTATGTTTGATTTTGCTATCAAGAGAGGATTTAAATTAAAGTATTCTGCTAATTACTATCCTTAGGGTAATGGTTTGGCAGAATCCACTAATAAGAATCTGATTAAAATCATCAAAAGAACAATCGAACAAAATCATAGGAATTGGCACAAATCCTTAATCTTTGCATTATGGGCTGATAGGGTAACACACAAGGCTTCCATAGGGACCTCTCTGTTCAATCTTGTATATGGAAAAGAAGCAATATTACCGACAAATCTTGTTCTTCCTTCTCTAGCCCTAGTACAGTTCATCAAAGAAGCTCCCTCCTCTTCCATTCAGCTCAGATATGATCAAATCTTAAAACTAGAAGAAGAGAGAGAAAAAGCCAAGGATACCCATGCCAAACATCAGCAAATCATCAAAGCAGCTTTTGATTCAGCTTCATCAGGGTCAAAACAATTCCAAATTGGCGATCTAGTTCTGAAATGGGATAAAGCCCATGAGGACAAAGGCAAACACACCAAGTTCCAAAGTTGTGGCTTGGACCATTTCAGATCTGTGAAAAAATAGGCCACTCAACCTTTCTATTGCAAGATTTAACAGGTGTGAGGGAGTCTCTCCCTGTAAATGGCCTTATCCTAAAAAAGTTCTTCAATTGAGAAGGTGACCCCTTCTCCCTTCTTGTTTGTTTTTAGAATTTTTCTTAGTTTGTAGGTTTTAGGAAATAAAGTTTAAAGGCATATTCCATTGACCTTTCACTATATCTGAAAAAGTTGTCTCATAGAAATATCATGAATATTTGCTTTCAAATAATAGAACTTTCAACCAAAAGAGATAATTTTGAGAAATTAGATATCATTGTATTCTGAAATCACAAATTAAGTTTGATCAACTCCTCCTAAGAGCATAAAAGTAATGAGAATCATTCTCTGTTTTCAAATTGGTCCCAAAAGGTTATCAATATCAGGAATGGAAGTCAATTCAATATCAGCATCTTCAACTCTTAACCTGTCATCCATCAATTCTCAAAGAAGAGATTGTCCATCTCATTCATTAAAGACGATGATTTTTCAGAGTGTAATTCTAAAATATAAAGATATTAAAGATAAGAGGTCTTATTACAAGCCTGCTTACCATGTTCATAGGGAAATAGCTTAACTGACATTACCAATACTACCTACCAAAACAGGGTAATGGCTTGAAATTTCAAAACAAGGAGTCTCATCACGAGCTAGCTTGTTCAGTTAGACTACTACCAGTGAGTGGCATTGTCAATAGCTGGCCACCAAACCAGGGCAATGGCTTTTTATCCTGTCAATGACAAAAAAAAAAAGAAAGAAAGAAAGATGAACAAAATATGAAAGCATGTTTTGAATTCATTCTGATAATCTTACTCTTTATTGGATGAGACAATGGACAATTATATGGTTAAAAGGTATCCCTGTCGAGACTATAAACGTCTGCTGGCAGCAGAGGCTCTACCTATGACAGGCAAGTTTACTATAAAAGCTGATTTGGAAGGATGTTTCTATTTCTATCATTATAAACCAATAAAGGCCTATTTGAAACTTAAAATGTATCAATTTTAAATTAGCAAAAGGAGGAGATTACCAAAATTACTTTTGTGATATTAAGAATGCATAGATACCTAGTTATATCAGAATTTTCCTTTATAGTGGAACTCTATTTTCAAAAAAAGTTTTAAAGTATTTTTTATTTTTCCAGAGATAACTGGTTCTTCCAGTGAATCTCCAATTGTTGTGCTTTGCAAATAACCCCCCATTTCATGTTATTTCCATTCACAAAAAACATTAAAATATGAAATGGGTCCCTTTAAAAATAAAATTGATATCAAAAATTTTACTTTATAAAAATCCGATCATCAAAGGAGCGCTTTATGAATAAACCCTTTAAAAAAGCAATATCTATTTAAAAAATGAAAATAAGAGCGAATACTCGACTATTGCGATAAAACGATCGCAAGATCGCATATCGCAATAACATAAAGGATGCAACAAATGGCCAAAAGGTTTTCCGCCGATGCGATAATGCTATCAGCAATCGGAAATTCCCTTGCGCACCACTAAAGCACCCTATATTAAAAGCCCCGATGCGATATAATAATCGGCAATCGGCAATCGGTAATCGGCTCATCCCCTTTTGAAACTATTGCGCATATGCCTTTCGCCGATGCGATATCGCAATCGGCGATCGGCGGGTCCCCTTGTTTCATCTCTATTGCGCATATGCCTTTCGCCGATGTGATATCGCAATCGGCGATCGACGATACTCAAGCATTGTTAAACCAGTCATGCATGCCCCTCCCGATGCGATGCGATAAGGCACTGTTTTCAACGCAAAGCCGTTAAAGTGATTGGAAAGCCCGATTTAATGATATTTAAGGCATAATCACTCCTATTTGGCCGCCAATATGCCCATTGCATGCTTTAACAAATCTTCGACCAAATATTGGAATAATGGGCATTTATAAGGTGGCAGGCTCTATACGGTCACTTAATGGATCCATGTCCTAAAATCTGCCTATAGATTGTCTCCACGCCGGTTTTACAAAAAATAAAGTATATCAACGTTCATCTTTTCATTTGCTATCAACTGTGAGTTTTATTGCTATCTCTGTGTTACGCCAAAATTGCCTCTCTGTGCAGAATACAGTCTTACACAGCAATTCGGACATGATGGGTAAAAAGTCGAAGAAAGTTGCAGGTGTTTCAAACCCACCAATTGCAGGACAAGCGGTGGTAAATAGCAAAAAGGGCTTAATATCCGACACAACATGCGCAGGCCTCGCCAAAACAACTTGGCAAGGAACTTATGATTTTATAGAGGCCAAGAAACCAACGCAGACGGTAGAAGAAGCTACCGTGGATTCACTAAAGAAGTCGGAATGTTCTCTCAAGGATTTGGCCGATTCCTTCCTCCATAGGATAGCAGCAAGGGAGCAAATTCTCCCATATACCGATGTTGTGAAATGGGCAATTCAAGAAATCCCCATCACAGATAGAACTTTCATCACAAAGGATGGGAGGATTTTTGGGTCATTTAAGCCAGCAGATCTTAGGCAAATGTATCATTTTCCTAAGCCGGAGAAGATATATAATAGCGCCTTTTTGAAACAATTTGCAAGTGAGAACGAGATCGAGTCCGAACCTATCAAGGAATGGAGGCAGAATCCAAATAAACACAAGCATGAATCCTCCGGTAACTACTCAGTCGACTCTTTGTGTTCTCCTTATTGCTATGCGGATATAATGATGTGTAGATTGTGGGGTTTGCACGATTCTACCGTTTTTACCATTGAAATGGTTCCTCTCATGGAAGCGGTAGTGAACAGCACGATTATGGATTGGGCTACTATCCTTTCGGATAAGCTAGCATTTGCTGTTAGTGACTTCAGGAACAAAACTAGAGTCACTGAGAGGAAAATTCCCCCGTTCTACTATAGTGCATATGTCCTAGATACCTTGTGTTTTAATTCTGAATTCCCTATTCTTGGTTGGAGGTGGACCACACAGGACCCCTCGCCCATTCATATTTATCATCGCAAGATGTGGAAGTCATCCTATAAAAACCACATGTATCAGATTTGTAATGGTTTCATGGTTCCTGTTTATTATTCAATTTTTGATAAGCCTATTCCAAGGATCTCCTACCTAGCCTCTTTTGACTTGCCAGCAGTGGCTAGTTGGTTTGGTGAAGAGTATTTCACTTATGTTAGAGTCTTTGGAAGCCAAGCCAATCCTCATGTCCTTCCTTTATATGTCCCTGACAAACTGTTAGCAAGGGGAATTTCATACCAGATTACAGCTGAAAGCACCACCCTGACTCTCAAAAAGGAAAAGAAAGGGGGCTAGCCTACTTTCCCCTTCAGATGTGGAGTCTTCACCCTGCATGATCTAAAACATGCGGAAAAAGAAGCCACGAAGATTCAAGCTCTAAATCTAGCTACAATTCCAAATAGGGCATTCGACCCGAAGCGAACGGCATATGCTGCTTTGGAACATGCCAAATTAGCAACATTTGATCATAAAGAAGACATGTTTGATGATGTTTTCAAATCAGCTGAATCAATAGGTCAAGCCAAAGAATGCGCCAAGATGCGATACAACGATGAAGGGTTAAGTGAGTTTAATAAACTCAGAGAGCAGAGGTTGCAAACTCTACCTCTAGATCTATTAATGACGACCCAAGCAGCATCATCAAGCGAGCCTGGCCAACAACAAATAAAGGAACCTCCTGCTACAACAGAGACCAACAATAAGGAGCGGGAAGAGCAACAAAAGAAATATCAAGACGAGAAGCTAAGGAAAGAGCAAGAAGAGCGCTTAAGGAAAGAGCAGGAAGAGTGCTCAAATAAAGAAGAGGAAGATAGACAGCGCAAAGAGCAGGAGGACAACCAGCAAAGAGAGCAAGCAGAAATGCGGCAGAAGGAACAGGAGCAGAAAGAGAAGGAAAAACAAGAACAATTGCTAAAGGATTCTCAGTCTAAACAAACCACCACCGATACTAACATGGGTGCTATCACAGACCCTGAACTGCAAAAGGAATGGCAGCAATTCAGCACCATTATCAGTGGGGGAAAAGACTCATAGAATACTGATACTCCTAAAACCAACAGTGTGCAGGATGATACCTCATCTCAAGTTCTGAGTGGAACTAGCGGCCCACCTAAAACTAAAGATGTGGAAATAATCCCAAAAGGTCCTAGCGACCAAATCGCTCTACAAGTAGAAGATATTCCTCCATTGAATGTCTTCTACAGCCCAAAACACAGAGCAGTGGTGAAATGATCGAAGAAGAGACGAAGGCTTGATCAACCTTCCATCTTTTAAGAACAAATGGTTATGGGCAATGTAGTGTGGAAGGAGAAACTGGATCCCTCCGATGATCTGACTAAATTGTCACAGTATGCTGGAGCTTATTCAGCTGCAACCATCGACAAAGCATCGAAGGTAAGTCTTTTGTTAAAGACTAAAGACCAGGAAATCTCCAACTCGCAAACAGAATTAGCTGAAATAAAACAGAAGGTAATGCAAGCAGAAGAGCAATTAGCAGCACAACAACAGAGGACAACACAAGCCGACGAACAGTTAGTGGAGCAATAACAAATAAATAGCCAATTGGCTCAGCAATGCGAGGAAGAGAAACAGAGGATTAATCAGGCAGCAATCCAAAAATAAAATGAATTAACGGAGGCTTTGGAGCAATTAAAAGCAGCGAATGAGCAGTTAATGAAAACTAAGGATGAGCATATCGCTCAAATAACAGCGCAGCTAGAGAAAGTTAAAGGAGATCCGCAGATAACAGAATTCAAGAAGGAGGCAATGTTGATAAACAATGCGCTAATATCACAAATCAAATTACTGTGTCAACAACTATCTCAAGCGGAGCCACTCTGTGAATTAACTACATCTATAAACGAACAGGTGGAGAAAGTCAGGGATGACTTGAATCAAGCCGATGAAGCTATTACTGCATATATTGAATGGCAAGATTCGAAGTCAGGAAAAGAATCCAATTTTCCTAGGATACTTGAGGTTCATAAAGACATACTGTTTACAGAATGGCACACACAGGTGTTAAAGGCAGAGACAGCAGCATCAAGATGTAGATTAACTTCTAATAATTTAGTTGATCTAGTTAATGACACTCTCTATCTAGCAAACATGATTTCCCAATGCACGCCTGGAAAGATTACTACAACAAATGCATTGGAACAAACCTGTTATCCAGAGTTAGAAGGTAGAGGAAGATTATTTGCAGGAGTTAATAGTTTAACCATGGAAACATATTGGCACTTCCTAATCAAGCCTCGTGAACAAAGAGCCGCCCTCAAGTGTTTAACAGATGCTATCCAATGCATGATCCCCGATATCCAAGACGCCACCTACGCTGCCCAGCTCAGTTCACGGCTCAACAAACCTCCTGAAATTGAGCCAATGCTTGCCATTAATCAGCTCAGGTTCAAAGGAAAGCAGCCGACAGAATGAATCATCCTCTGTCTCCTCAGATCGCCAGCAAAAATAGCATCAACAGTTATTGATATCATCTTAATTAGCATTTCTGTTTTATAGATATTTAGATTAGTATAGTATTTATAGACCCTTTCATGTCTTTAGAAAGGGTCGTAAAATTCTGTAATAGACTTAACAGACTGAAGTTTGCACTATTGTGCTTCAGCCTTTATTCTTTTATGAAACTCAACCAGTCGCTTTTACTTTAATGGAGAAATTTCTTGATTCAATTGTGCACTATTGTCATTGATTGAGGAATGTTTATGTGTTAAAGGAAAAGCCGCACATAGCGATTGATATCTGGGATTGGCCTACAGCTCAAATGGTACTTCTATCTTTGTCTTAAGTCATTCTGTGTATATGAATTGTTATGTAATTATCTTGCTATCGTTAATTGTATGCATGCGCTATAACGACTAATCTTGTTCATTCCACTATTGGGTGTTTATATGATATGCCTTTACTTTTAATGATGTATATGTTGATGATATAGATGTGCAAAGTTTAGTAATATCGCTTTAAATCGTTGCCCTTAACTATTTAAGCACAACAATCCTAAATAATTCAATATCTATGTCTTAAAGATACAAACATCTATATGTTTATCTTTCAGATATAGAGCATCAAAAGCTACGCTTTAAGAGCTCAATAGATTCCCGGGATAGTTTCATTTATTTATATTTTGTCAATAGTATTAGTCTTTCGCCTATCACCAGTGTTACTTATAAAACATTCACTCATCCCATTTTATCTATTTCTGGGAAACTTGTCCCATTATCCCCAGTCGGAGCCACTATCCCAAACGGAAAAGGAGCTGTACTAAGGTCCGGACCGGGTGGTTTCCCCAATGTTGTTGCAGCGATTTTCGAGGCATCAACAAAACCCAAGGGACTAATACTAAAAATCCAAGGGATTATGAACCCAAGAGAATAATATTAAATTTAAGGGACTAATATTATAAACCAAATGTATAAAAACCATAAGATAAATATTAAAAGTACTAAAGTAAACATGGTTGACAATGATTTATTTTCATGTTGAGACAATCTTCATTAGAACATAGTGTTATTCCATGGTTGACCATGGTTGATTTCCATATCTAGCGTTGCTTGAGCATGGTTGAACATGGATGGTTATGATTGACCTGATTGACAATGATTAGTATTATAAACCCAATGGATTGTTATTATAAACTCAAGGGACTAATACTAAAACCCCAAAGGATTATGAAGTCAAGGGAATAATACTAAACCCAAGGGACTAATACTATAAACCAATTGTATATAAATGCTAAGATAAATATTATAGACACTAAAATAAACATGATTGACCATAATTGATTTTCATATTGAGAAAATCCTTATCATAATTCAGTTTGGGACCATGGTTGAACATGGTTTACATCATAATAAACCATGGTTGAGTGAGGAATAATAAACACAAATGATTTCTATTATAAACTCAAAGGAACAATAAATGCAAGTGATTAATACTAAAACCCCAATAGTTTATCTCCATATAGAGACAATCCTTGTCACAATGCACTGTTGCATGATGGTTAGCCATGGTTGAACATGATTGATTTTCATATTGAGATAATCTTTGTCCAGAACAAAACATTGGACCATGGTTGATTTCCATATCCATATGGTTTAACCATGGTTGAACATGGTTCGCCATGATTGACCATGGTTTACCATGACTAATATTTATAAAACCATTGGATTAATATTATAAACCCAAGGGAATGACAAACCCAAAGGATTAATACTAAAATCTGAGGGTATTATGAACCCACGGGAATAATATTAAACCCAACGGACTAATATTATAAACCCAACATATATAAACCCTAAGATAAATATTATAAACACTTAAATAAACATGATTAACCACGATTGATTTCATATTGAGACAATCATTATCAGAATGCCATGTTGGACCATCATTAACCATGGTTAATTTTCATATCCAGATAATCTTTGTCACATTGTGACATTGGAATATGGTTGATCATGGTTGATTTTCATATTGAGACAATCCTCATCATAATTCCATGTTCAACCATGGTTGACCATGGTTAAGTTTCATATCGAGACAATCTTTGTCACAATGTGGCATTAGACAATGGTTGATCATTGTTCATTTTCATATCGAGATAATTTTTGTCACAACGCACGTTTAAACATGTTTTACCATGATTTACCATGGTTGACCATGTTTGATTCTATAAAACATGCTTGACCATCATCAGCCATGGCTGACCATGGTTGACCATGATTGATATTATAAACCAAGTTAATAATAAACCCAAGGGATTGATATTATGAATCCAAGGGAAGCATAAACCCAAGGGATCAATACTAAAGCCCCAAGGGATTATGAACCGAAGGGAAGAATATTAAACCGAACATAGGTAAACCCTAATATAAATATTATAAATACTAAATTAAACATGGTTTATTTTCATGATGAGACAATCCTTGTCACAATGCAATCTCCAACCACGGTTGATCATGGTTGGCTATGATTAACAATGGTTGACCATGACTGATATTATAAACCTAAGGGAATAATAGACCTAATGGATTGATATTATAAAAGCAAAGGAATAATAAACCCAAGGGATTAAAACTAAAACCCCAAGGTAATTTGAACCCAAGGGAATAATATTAAAGCCGAGGGAGTAATATTATAAACCCAAGATATAAAAGCCCTTAGATAAATATTAAAAACACTAAAATACAATTTTTTTAGCAAGATTGACAATCCTCGACACAATGCGATGTTGGACCATGGTTGACCATGATCAAACATGGTTATTTATTGTTGACCATTGGTGAATAATATTAAACCCTAGGAATATGAACCCTTAAATTAATAAACCTAAGTGATTAATTTTATAAACCCAAGGGAATAATAAACGTAAGCGATAAAAATTATAAACGCAACACATATAAACCCTAACATGACTATTATAAACACTAAAACAAACATGGCTGACCATGCTTGATTTCGATATTATATTAATCTATTGTGATATTGACATAATCATAAATAGTTTGACGAATGTTTAACCCTTAATATTGGGGATTTATAAAATTAAGGGATTATTAATATCATAAATACAAGAGATCAATAACCCCAAAGCATTATTAATATTATTAACCCAAGGCATTACTATTATAAAAACAAATTACTAATAAATGCAAGGGATCAATATACCCAAGCAATCAATGAACCCAACGAACTAATATTAAAAACCCAAACGATTAATAAACCAGGAAATCTATATTAATAGCTAAAAGGATTAATAAAATCAAGGGATTAAATGATAAACGAAAGGAATTATTAATATTATAAACTTGAAGAACAAAAAAGCCCAAAAATTTGATATTATAAACACAAGGAATTAATAAACCCAAGGGAAGACTATTAGAAGCCCAAGGTATAAAAAAATTTAGGTGATCAATATTAAAAATAGAAGGGATTTAGAAAGCCTACGAATTAATATTTTAAACCCAAAGGATTGATAAACACACACGACCATGAATATTATAAACCCAAGGGATCAATAAACCCTAGGGATTGTTAATATTATAAATCGAATAGGTTGATAAAATGAAGGGATAAACATTGTAAACCTAAGTGATTAATATTAAACCTTAGGACTATTATTTAAACCTTAATATCGGGGATTAATAAACCCAAGGGACTAACTGATAAAACCAATTAATTATTATATTTAAACTTAAAGAACAAAAAAACCTAAGAATTTAATATTATAAACCCAAGAACTAACAAACCCAACCATTTAATATTCTAAACCAAATGAATTAGTGAACCCAAGGGATAAATATTTAAAAATCTATGGTATCAAGAAGCACAAGGGATCGATATTACAAACATAAAAGATAAATAAAGCCTAGCAATTAATATTCTAAAAACAAAGGATTGATAAACTTGGATGATTATTAATATTATAAACCCAAGTGATCAATAAACCTTAGAGATTGTTAGTATTATAAACACAAAGAATAAGTAAAATAAAAGGATAGGAATTATAAACATAACAGATTAAACCCTTAATATTAGGGTTTAATAAACTGAAGGGAATATTATTATAAATCCAAGGGATTATTAATAATATAAATAAAAGGGACAAATAAACCCAATGCATTTTTAATATTATAAACCCAAGGCATTAATATTATAAAAAAATGATTAATAAACCCAATGGATTGTTATTTAACTGCATTGGGTTAATATTATAAACAAAGTTGATTAAAGCCCACGATAAATATTATAACTCGAAAAATAAATATCAATGATCATCCTTCACGATCGTTGATTTTCATATTGAGACAACATTTGTTACAATGTGATGTTGGACCAGGGTTGACCATGATTCACCATGGTTTATTATGGTTTTCATTTGATGACAATATTTGTTATAACACAACGTTCGACAATGCTCACGATGATTCGTTTTGAAAATGAAGGAATATATGTTATATTAAATATTTTAAAACCCCTAAGCCCTAAATCCATGGTATCAATAATATAAACATAAACGGAAATAATAATAAACATAAGCCACAATCATTATAAGAACCACATTGTAAACCATTAAGACATCAATACAAAAATTTAATATGAATACATTAATAATAATACATTTATATCACTACATTATAAACAATAAATAAACTTTAAAGAATAAATACATTGATATCAATATATTAATATAATTAATAGTATAAGTCTCAATAGTATTGATATAAACACAGAACATGAAGGCCCCAACAATATATATTATAAACGTCAATAATATTTTCATTTATGAAAGACATGAACAAAATGAAGGGACTCATACAAAAGACCAAAACAAATGCAAGAGAAAAAAAATAAAATAGTAACACGACCATTGGAGCAAAGGAACATAAATGAAAAAAACACATCTAAATTGCACACATTGCATTTAAAGAAGAACAACATGATAGGACATTTTAAGGCCATAGATATATATTTTTCTACATAACAACAAGAACGAGAAAAAAAAAATCAATTTCACCAACATTACAACCATAGAAAGAACATCGAGTCTTAACATATATTTTATGTTTTATTTGCATCAAATAATTCCACTACAAAATGGAATAGCCTCTTACAAAACACAACTAGACCAATGACAAAAGCGACACCAATTCCAATAAACAGGATAATGATCAGAATACTTAATGCTTTCCAACCAATTCCTTATACTTCTCCTCCCAGAGTCCCTTTAGTGCACGGGTAACAAGTATTTTACATGTGTTTTCATTTTTTCTAGCACACAAAGATTATCATCAATAAAAGTAGGGTGGAATCCATGTTTCTATCAAACGTGTTCCGAAGATACGAAAGAAAACTTATTGCTCCAACAATATTGCACACTATTCTTGAATAATATATGACATCATTATTGTCCATATCTGCATTTGAAAGACAAAGAAATGAAAACATAATTAATATAGACACACACAAACAAATAAGCATACACATTTATAGATAAATATATACATAAAACATAACACCCCATTTTTATTTATGAAAAATAAAAATTATGTTATAAACCTCTTGCTATAAAATAATCTAATATTACATGAACCAAGTGATATAAAACATTCTACAAAGATAAACCTCATTTCACAATAAAATGTAAAAAGGCCATGGAAATCAAATAAAACCATGGCCACTATTTAAAAAATGAATATTGGCCACAACGATCGCCAATATTCAAAAGCTACATTTTTTCATTTCATGATGTAATATGAATCTACAATATTAATATCAATATGAACCATTTATGAAATTGATTTTGAATGATTGGTTCATATAGCTCTGTGTTTATGTATGAATGCTTCATTGTAAAGAAAAGAACAATAGACACTTCAAAAAAAAAAAAAAATTGAACAAAATGAGAAATGATGTAAAAACTTTCTCAAATATTACTATGAATATGATGAATGTATTAATCTCATAAATATATGAAAACAATTATTGTATTAAAAGTAAATCAAGAGGACAATATAAGTAATCCAAAAAACATACTATAAAAAAGGTCACAATGTTATTAGTTGTATGCCATAGCGGTATGGACTTGAAACGCTCCATTTATTTCTTCCTAATTTTAACATATGAACTATCTTTCATCTTGTCATAATGCTAAAAAGAGAAAGGTGGTGCAATGCATAAACGATATATTGATTTCATTCTTGATATGGCTATGAAGGTAAGGCCTTACTGCTCTTTATTCCTGATGCCAATTAACGCTTGTTATAAAATCAAACCCTGTGACTTGTGGATGTAAGAGCCCATGCCATCTTCAAAGGAACTTGTTTTCGATTTCCTCTTATCATTGGTGTGATAGGCACAATGTTTGGATTACTTGCATCAAATGGAACACCAACATACTTATAAAAAACAATATTTGTGAACATTGGAAGTTGAAGTGCCTTCATGGTAGGCGTAGAAAATATATCCTTAACATAACCAAGTGAACCATTCAACAAGGCAGCTTCAACCCACAAATTACATGTTAACATAACACACTGACTATGACACAAAAAACTTCACAGTCCAATTGATCATCATTAGCACCAATGATTTGTAAACACCTTGAATACTCAGCAATATATCATGCAATTGGAGAATTTAATGATTTTAACATATGCATTTTATGGAAGGAGACAAAATTATTTGTTGGAGACATGTGAATAGTTGCAGTAAATAAATATACTTATGTAGGATGCACCCTCATATTATCCCATGACATAAGAAATGCCCAATCTTCAAGAACAGGTTCTACATTTTTAATGTTATTGAGGACTCTATGAAAGAAAAATTGTTTGTCATTATTCCCTTCATGGTGAAATATTGTTTGAAGAGTGACAACAATGTTGAATTTTTTCAACAAGACACTCCCTATGGTATTAATTGAATAGACAGGATGATCTCTCATAGGAGGCAGCTGGCCAAGGTCGTCCACAAGGATGATTGGTCTACAACCAAAAGGACAATTCTTTTCTTTGGAAATGCTTCTCGTAATTAAGCATCTATTTCCATAAACATCGTTAATACTAAAAAGTTCATTTCATTAATAAATATATATCTAATAAGTCTCATTTCTTCTTGGAATACTGCTAGTGACTTCCCCTACAGTGGCTGCATATGTTTAATTGGAATTTTTAGAGCTGAGTCTCTTGTTTTTGCATGTATATTAAAAGAAACTATTCCTGTTGGGGAAAGAAGAAGAAAATGGCTTCTTCCATTACTTGATAAATCAGAAAGAGCTTAAAAAATACAATGGATAAGGAAAGACTTCCCAGTGCCTGCAATATCATGAGTAATCATGAGAAGGGCTTCACAAATCTCATATTCAACAAAGTTCCTTATAACAGTTTCAAAAGCAAGTCGTTGTTTTTCTGACAATAAATGTGCAAATACAAATGTTCTGTTTGGAAGGTCAACAATATCACCCCTTGATTTTGTGTTCCTTAGAAAATTAATAACTTCTTCTGTGACATCATCAAAAATAGTTGTACTTTCCTAGTCAAAGGATATATGAAATTCCCTTCGACCAAGGGTGTGAACATCAGAAACATTCACATCATTTGGTGGAACCAACTGAGAGAAAATATGTCATTCTTGAAAATCATCTTCAAGATTCATTTAGTGCTTATCAAAATCACCATCTTCTTCATCTTCCATATTGTTGACAATTGATGGATTTAGATCAACATGCCATGCTCGATATTGGAATATCCTCCAATTTTCAATAATACTTTTAGTTGAAAGGCCAATTTCTATAGGAATGTCACGAAATGGATTCTAAAAGAGAAATTATGTTTAGCACAATGTGTCAAATTCATCTAAAGCAGCACTAGGAATAGAATAAAACTATGGCCAAACCCGAACAATAACATGAACATCTCTAGGCTTCCATGGATCTTGTTTACACTTGCTATCAAATGTCCAAGATCTTGTTCTTTCTATCAAGGAGAGATGTTCAAGGAAAAAATGTCTCTTCTAATAACGTCAAATAGAAGTATTCTCACGTGAACATTGCAAGCCATCCCTTGAGATTTTCCTTAAAACCTTTCTTTCAACATTTAAGGAAACAAATTTATGACTACCAACAACAAGATGTCGCTTAACTAACATATGGTACATTTCTTGTGCTCCAATGTCACTGTCAACAATCATTTCTGTAAGAAACCTTCTATATGCATATAAAGCATGATCCTTAGAGCCAATAGAGTTTGAAATTCTAATTAACATATGATGATAAAATTAAGACCTTTCTTCTTCTTTTGATGCATACTTAGAAATATATTTCAAGACAACATAGCAAGAAAGAATTGTTTGGCAATCAACATTTGCACGCCACATTGTTAGAAGGTCAATTTTATGTACATTGAGCCTATCATCATTTCTTGCGGCTCATATTTTTTTCTTCCTTGATCATCTATGAAAAATCTTGATTAATCACAAAGATCCCATGGAGCATTGTACCGACATGTCAGAATAGTGCCTTTTTTACACAAACAAGAATCTACACCACACTTTGTGTGCTTTTGGACATGGTTTAACAATTCTTCATAATCATTATGAGGATTGTAAAAGAGAAATATTACCATTATTCAATAGGCAAGGGCCATCCTTGAGGCTTCATGGAACCATTATTTTGTGATGATGTATGTCATGTGGATTCCATGAAGTTAATACCTTTCAAAGAATCTCTTTGCAAGTTGTAGATCCAAACCATTTGACCAATCATGACTTTCCATTTCAGAAGTGCCTTCCAACCATATGAAACCATGGATATGTGTTGAACCTCTATGCTGCTACTCATATCTGATGAAAATGAAGATATAGTTAGTACAAATAATATAAATAGAATCATGCTAAAAAATCGAAAAAGTATAGAAAATAAATTCAACAACACAAACCTGTACCATAATTCTTTAGCTTTAAGATACATTTGGATAGCTTCCTCTCGAAAAATATTGAATCTATGTTGCATAAATGTGGAAACAATATGAGTGTACTCGATAACATTATTAATTTTTATATGATGCTCATTTAAAGAAAAAGAATGTAAATGTATGAGCATGAGGTTATGCAACTCTCACCACCTTGTGTCAGCTACATTGAAAGTAAAAAATAAAGATGGACATCCTAACTAAATAATCATGCTAGTCAATTCAACTCAACACTTAGTCTAGTATGCTCTTGTACCTCCCAGAGAAGAACCAAACTTCATAAGATGCTTAGTAACATATTATCCGGTAAATCAGAAAGTTGGTGACCAACTCTTTAATTGTTGTAGGTGATTTATCATGTACGTGTTTCTTTACAAAAACTGTAGTCACTTCGATGTCGAATTATCATGTTCAATAGATAATATCGAAAGTGAGGATGGATTCGAAATATCTGATCATAGTACCTACGAGATGGCAATGGATAATCATGAAGTTCAACACTACAAATATGTGGTTGCAACCAATCAGCATCACCAGTGGGGAACAATGTTGGGAATTCCATATCTCATAACCCCTTCGTATTATATTCATTCACTCGAAAGGTTCCAATACTGGTCCAATACATGTCTTAAACGTGTGAAGATATGACATTAATTCACTCGAGAGGTTCCAATACTGGTCCAATCCATGTATTAAACATGTGAAGAATCAACATTATCAAGAAATGCTCTAATTTCTTCCACTTCTCTTCGTTTATTTGGTAGGCAAGAAAAAAGAGAAGAAGGATGAGAGGGAAAATGCTAAGAAGGAAACCCTTCATTATTAGTTGCATTGATATCATATTCTTCGATTTCACAATCAACAAATCTAAGCCTAAAGGAGACATATGTTGATATTTCTGGCATAGCATTCACTAAATCATAGTCAATTACAACATCTTAATAATATTTATCATGTCGGATTTTGAAAAGCAATGAAACCATCACTCAAGATCTTTTGACATAACAATCATAATATTTAGACTGAGCGGCATGTCTCCTCACAATTAG